>PVJN01015002.1:0-37862 GCA_004026805.1 Lasiurus borealis | reverse complement strand
TAATTTATTTAAAGATAAAGGGGCAACTCTGCCTCGGGTTGCTCAGTTGGTTAAAGCATCGTCCCAAACACCAAAAGGTTGCAGGTTCGATTCCCTAGTTGTGGGTTTGATACCTATGGGAAGCAATCAATTGATGTTTCTCAAATCGTATTTCTCTCTCTCCCTCTCTCCCTCTCTCCCTTCCTTTCTCCCTGTCTCCCTTCCTCTCTCTCTAAAATCAATAAAAACTTACCTTCCGGTGAGGATCTCAAAAAAGACAATTCTGCGTCTAGCTGTTTCTGGTCATTCTGGGCCATTAAGCTCAAGAGACCCAGAAGAAAATGAGCCATCCATGAGTTTAAGGAAACAATTGTGACGCAGCCATTTGTAGCTATAATGTGGAACCTTCTCAGCCTTCTCTTTAATAGTAAAACAGACGCCAGTTCATTTAGTATCCTGTTTCCTACAGGAGTGTTCAGGCATTCCCCTTTTTAACTTCCTGATACCGATGGCAGGTATTTTTAATGAAGTTTGTGTGGAATGTAGAAGGAGAATCCATTCATACAGCAGATTTTATTGAGCCCCCTTGTTTGTGTGCCCCTCTCTCACTAGGCATTGAGAGTATATGCTGGCATCAGTGAATGAACAGATGCCCGCCTCCATAGGTCCCATTTTTGTTGGGGAGACCGGCAAACAGAAAAGTGTAAGTTACACAGTTGACCAGAAGGCCATAGGTGCCGTACACAAATAAAGGGTGGGGAGAGGAAGAGTAGAGAGGAAGCGGTTTTTATAGAATTGAAAAGGAGGGTCATTATGAACAAAAACTGTCCTTTTTGTTTTGTTTTTGACGAACATGTACTATTTGGATAGGCAGATACTCCCCCTTGAGCTCTGGGTGTTTGATTACAGACACAAGGGAGGTCCCGAGACTGCGAACTCTCCTGCGTGGACATCCTGTGACGTTGGTAGGTGCAGGAAATGGGTTTCCTGCCCTTCTCTTTTTATTGTCCCAGCTAAGGTGCCGAGTTTCCTGTCCATAAAATGAGCCTGACATGTGTCCTGCTGGCCTCGCCATGAGGCTGTGGGTTGACAGCAGACAACACGTTAGCGTATCTAGTAGGCGATGCTTTTATAAGCTGCAATATTACTATATACATTAACTTCCTGCTTTCTAACCCAAACAGTATTCTCACTTGGGTGCCTTCTGTGACGTGGGCAAACAAGCAGAGTTTTGGGGCGTACAATCTAAACAGACATCTGCGGATTGCTTTCAAGCTCCTTTAGGCTTGGAGACCATGTGCCTCTGAACTAACACTGCATTTCCCTGATTATAACATGTTGATTTTTTTAACCCCAGGGGAGGCGTCAGCAGATGGGTGATTTGGGTGCCTGTCTGTCACTGAGTGGAACACCACAGATCGGAAGGTACACCCGATGCAGGGAGGTTAGCAAGTGAAAAGAAAATGTTAAATTATTTAAATAGAGAATATGTAATTTTTATTTCATGAGTGATTTTTGATGAAGTTTTAAAAAAAACCCTAGAGAGTTTTCTGAAGCTCTGTTCTGGAAAAGGAAAAAAGACAAATGGAATGCTTTCCCTCTACTTTGAAATTCAAGTTTAGGTTGAAATTAGCTTTTTTTAGGACGTGAGAGGGAGCCTGTTTGGAGGGTGAGCTCACCAGTGGTCTCAGGCACTCCTCCTCAGAGGTCCCCGCTGGAAATGTCTGTAGGTGAAAGGTCAGGCAGTACACCGGAAGCAGTCAGCACACCACACTCCCTGCACTGAGCTCTCACTCTGAGCGAACAGGGGGCGGTGCCGTGTGCTCCCCAGTGACACTCTTCCAGGGGCAGATTTTGGATTCTGTTTTGGAGGATCCTGACTTGCTTGTGTTAAGAGACACGATGACCGTAGAGAAAGGAGAGCTGAACACGGGTCATTGGCATTTCATCTCCCTACTGAGTCAAACATTAGGTTTTGTTTTAAAAATTCAGAATGGGAATCCAGAAGCATATTGGGTATGATTCTCTTTACCAAGAGTCAGGTGAATGTTTTTATCTAATTTCATACTGTATCTTTAAAAAGTCAAGTTTCTGTAGTATGTGTTGAGCGGGAATACTTTTAAGGTCATGGATTTTTTTTTTTTTTTTTTTGAAAAGAATGAAGGATGTTGGGGAATTAAAATAGTGAAATGTTCCCTGTCTTATATTGGAGACAAGAGGTATTCCACAACCTGGAGTCATTGATATTACCCTAGTAACACTATCTGATATTTTAGACAATGACTTGGTAATGACATTCCATTCATTATAACAGTGTTGCTTCTCACTTAAAAAAAATGTTCTTACTGATTTTGAGAGGTAGGGAGAGAGAGAGAGAGAAACATCCACTGGCTGCCTCCTGCCCACTTCCTACTGCGGATGGAGCCCGAAACCGGGCACTGGGAATTGAACCAGTGACCTTTTGGTGCATGGGAAGATGCTCAACCAAGTGAGCCACACTGGCCAGGGTTAATAGTACTTTTCATTCATTAAAAAAGGCCTAGGAACTCATTGTTTAGTTGTCCTTCTGATATTTCTACTACTTTAGAAGGAACTGAAGCCATTAGTTTGAAAAATTATGTAAGTTCTTGTCAGGGAGAAGGACCCAGCTGGAGCACGCTAACAGAGTCCTTTTGTCTTTATTTAAGTTCATTGAACATATATCTTCAATTGTGCTGCAGTCATAAAACTCTGAACGGGGTCATTGTGGTGATCAAGTCAGAGTGTGTGTGTCAACCTCTGGACACCATGCGTAGCATGTATGTAGTTACAGTTTAGTATTATGACCACTTAATACCAGCATTACTGGGCTTATGAGTAATTTAACACTTTTCTAGATGGCGTGACTGCACATGGGTCGTTTTAAGTGTTCAAAATTAAGTTTTATTTCTGTGCAGAAAGTGTTAATCATTCCAGGAAATTGTAAATCTCAATAATGGTAACATGTATTTTTAAAATAACTTCTGCTGTTTAATTTCGTGGCCTTCTTAAAAGCAAAAAATCTGGCTCTCTGTTGTTATTTGCTCGCTTTTTAATTTTACCTATGCTGCTGAGGTAAGTAATTGAGGTGAGAAAATAATTTAGAATTGCATACTGTGACTTGAATTTTGAGATCTTCATTATGTGCTTCTGAAGAGATGCCCAGAGTTGAAAAACTAAGTGGAGGATCCACTTGGGAAGGCTCAGTTTTCCTTTCTGAGAACCCCGATGGAAGTAATAAAATATACGTGACAGTTTCACCAAAAACGGTCAGCGGTACCAGCAGACTTCATTGGAACTGTGTCTATGTTAATGAGAAATATGGCTGCCTGTCTACCAAAGACCAGTCATCACCTGAGATTTGTACTTATGTGATGTGATTTTTCCAGAGTCCTTAACTACGTAATTTATTTCTGCTTTGTTAATTCTTGCCTGCAAAGCTCCCCACCCCTTTTAAATGTAGCGGCTTTGTGTGAGAGATTGGCAAGACTTGGCCAGTGGGGATGGGCACAGCCCTTGAGAGAGGAAGACAGGAGATGCAGATTATAGAAGTCACCAGCGTGACGTTGGAAGAGCATTCTTGTCTTTTTCCCTTTCAAGACTTAAATCCCCGTTTGGATCGCAGCGGCGGGAGAGCTTAGGGTGCAGGGCTGGGAGAGGAGAGGACAGTGCGGGGGAGAATGAGAGGATGGGGCGGTGGGAACAGGTGGTAGGTTGTTCCAGGGAATGAGCTCTCTTCTTATACGTGAAAACTTCCTTTCTCCGAGCACAAAACGCAGGGAAGGAGGACACCCTGGGAGGAGAGGGCAGGCCTCCGGACCCTCTTCCAGGTGGTGTGCAGCACGCGGTTATCCTGCCGAGCCCCGGGCGGGGGTGAGCCAGGCTGGCCACGTGCCCGCTGGAACCGGGACTGTGGCCTTTTGTGCGTCCTTTCAGGCCCTGCGGCGGGTGGAGGAGCAGCTCTGCGGGAGTGGCTGGTGGCACGTTAGCGGCCGCCCTCTCCTGCGTGTGTCTCAGTGTGCTCCCGTGTCTATTCCGCGTGTGTCTCAGTGTGCTCCCGTGTCTATTCCACGCGTGTGTCAGTGTCTCCCTGTCTGTTTCAGGCGGCAGAGATAAGCGCGGGGGCCCCATCCTCACGTTCCCAGCCCGCAGCAATCATGACAGAATACGGCAGGAGGACCTGCGGCGGCTCATCTCCTACCTGGCCTGCATCCCCAGGTGAGTGCTGGATGGAAAACAGCTCAGCCCAGCCCGAGTTCCAAGCAGACAAGAGGCATACACGGAAAAGCATGTCCTTTCTCCTCACGCCACGTGGTGACTGTTTGTCCTGCTTACAGCACGGCTGGCGCGGGGCTGAGAGGTGTGTTTTGAGTGAAGCGCTTTGCGCCATGGCAGTGGGGTTGGGGTGCCCCCTGGCTGCGGTGTCAGGACGGGTGCCGGAGGGAGAAATGAGGTGCTGTGGTTGATGGTCCTGAACCCACAACACAAGTCCTGGAAGCCAGGAAGTAGCGGCTGCTTCTGATACCACACACCGTTTTTCTGCAGAGCCGCGGTTCCTTGCGTTAACCTGTTGATTTGTAGCATGAAGTTTGTGGGGCAGTGATAAGCCTTCCCAGCGCAGAGACAGGACGTCAGGTTTGGGAACTCCCATTCAACCCGGGACACCATTAATATCCCCATTTCATTGTTCAGGCTGCTTTTTGGAAAATGGAATACTACTTTGACACATCCCAGGATATAGCCATGCCTAGAACAAGGGCTGCTGTGTGTTGGGTGTTGAGGTTGGAGGGGGGCTTCCCTTTGAAGAAAGGAAATCTCTATCCTAGAAAGGCACATGCAGAGGGAGGGCACTTCCGAGGAGGCTAAATTAGGGCGTGTAACGAGAACAGAACTTGCTCATAACACAGGCTTAAGGAGCGTGTTGCATAAGAGAGCAATAAGGATGGTCAGGAGCAGGATGATGGCTCTGAAGGTGGGCGAGCGCACCCCCTCCTCCCAGCACAGGGTTTGAGGACAGCTGTGCCCGCGTGTGCCCCATCCTCGCTGTCAGGGCTGACGAGGCGGACGGTCCAGCCCGCTGAGGAACGTGTTGTGTTTCTGTTTGGGGATCCTTATGGGAGAACCACACTTGGTATCATCAGCGACAAGGGGACAGCACATGCGGGAAGGGTTTCCCTTTCCTTTTACTATTTCCCTTTCCTCTGGAACTGGTGGGCCGTTGAAATCACAGCCCCGGAAAGAGTTTTAGAAATTAAATGTTGTTCACTGTCGTTTTAAATAACAATATAGTTGATAGCTGCCACTTCCTGAGTTCTGATGTGCCAGGTACTGTCCTGATGATGGAAAAGGAGGTAGAGCCGAGACCGGTTTGGCTCAGTGGATAGAGCGTCGGCCTTTGGACTGAAAGTCCCAGGTTCGATTCCAGGTCGGGGGCATGTACCTTGCTTGCAGGCACGACTCCAGTGGGGGGCGTGCAGGAGGCGGCTGATTGATGTCTCTCTCTCATCAATGTTTCTAACTTTCTATCCCCTCTCCCTTCCTCTCTGTAAAAAATCAATAAAATATATTTTTAAAAAAAGAAAAGGAGGTAGAGCCATACAAAGGACAAAGTAAAAAAGTTCTTCCTTAGCAGAATGAGCGTCATCCTGTAGCTGAATGAAAAACAAGTGGCATTGCTATTATCTAAGTGGTTTTTTTAAAATTACATAATTGAATTGCTGCATGTAACTTCGGCCATTTGCTTTCTCGTTTTGAAATCTGTTTTGACTATGAATGTGAACATTACTCTTCATTCACATCAAGTTCTGGTGGTTTGGGGTTTCTCACTGTTTCAATATGTGGCACTGCGCTCTCCAGGAAACATTGAAACCCAGCTTGAATTCTAAGCAGACAAAGGAGTACGCATATTATAAAAATTAAAAAAAAAATTGATTCAGATATATTTACATTTACCTGGATGACCCACATTAAAAAACACACAAAGCCCTTGTCATTGGAAAATTATGAGCATACACAAACGTGCGCAGAAGAGCGAAGCAAACATCACGTTCCCGCCACCTAGCTTCAGGGATTAGCAGGTTTTGCTAATCTTGTGTGACTCTAATGTTGCCCCTGGAATATCTTGTAACAAACCCCAAGCATTCTATTATTTCCCTCATCAACACTTCAGTGTGGAGGGTGACCCCCCAGCTGCTGAGAGCAGGCGCTTCACTTCATGCCTCGATCTGCTTTTGTATTTACAGTTCCAAGTGATAGGAAATGCCATTTTGCTTGCTGTCGGTTAATGAGCAAATACAGAGGCGAGAATAGCTTGTCAGTGATGCATTTGCCCAGTGAAAATGGAGGAGAATTTCAGAGAGAGTCCCCTCTGGGTCCATCCTGCCCGCTCCCAAAAAGCACCGACCGTGTGTGTGTGTGTGTGTGTGTGTGTGTGTGTGTGTGTGCTCGCTCGCGCGCATGTGCGGCCCCTACTGAGCACGGCTTTGTTTTAGCCAAACAGGAGGATATGATAAAAATCATCATCAAATCAATGGTGTGGGAATTTCATTTTACTTTTTGAAATGTATACACGCACTTTGAATAATGAATGATACAGGTAGTATTTATTTTAGTTTTGGTTTATCCTCACCTTTGGATTTTAAAAAAATATATATTTTATTGATTTTTCACGGAGAGGAAGGGAGAGGGATAGAGAGTTAGAAACATCGATGAGAGAGAGACATTGATCAGCCGCCTCCTGCACACCCCCTACTGGAGATGTGCCCGCAACCAAGGTACATGCCCTTGACCGGATTCAAACCTGGGACCTTTCAGTCCTCAGGCCAACCCTCTATCCACTGAACCAAACCGGTTTCAGCACCTTTGGATATTTTTTCCATTAATTTTGAGAGTGCCAGGCCCAGAGTTCAGGGTCCCCAATAATCCACCACTAAGGAGCCTTCTCCGATGCAAAAGCAAAGAGTCTTCATTCAAACCCGGGTTTGGCTCTCAGCCTCTTTCTGGCGCAGCAGCGAGGCGAGAGAGCGAGCCGGGCGGGAACAATGAGTTTTATGGGGTAGGATAATTAGGGGGCTTAGGAAAGTGATGAGGGTTACAGAGATTGGTCACTTGAATTAGGGTCTTTCTGTGGTTTAGCCTTATTAGGACCCTCTCTGTGTTCCTGGAGCTTCATTGGTCCATTCGTGGTGGTCGGGGAAGCTAGGACATTTCTGGCACACCTGTGGCCACTCCCAGAAAAGGGAGGGGGTTTAGGCAGGGGGCCCAGCCCTATAGGACAAGATGGAGGAGAGTTCATTTTCTTTCAAGAGAATGGAAAGAAGAGAGGGAGGGAGGGAGAGAAATACTGATGTGAGGGAGACACATCAATTGGTTGCCTCCTACACACTCCTAGATCAGGGCTGGGGATTGAATCTGCAACCCAGGTACATGCCTTTGACTGGGAATCGAACCCGAAACCCCTTGGTGCCGGGCTGAGTTCTCATCACCGAGGAACTAGGCCAGGGCCAGGGCGTGTGAAGTCTGTGGGACTTGAGGGTTTGCTTGTCGTCTCAGTGGTGTAAGCAGTGCTGAGGGTCTGTGAGATTTCTCCCCCTGTCCGTTACTCCCGGAATTTCCTGCGATTGGGGGCGGCCCCTGGCTGTCCTCAGCCAGATAGGCTCGCGGTGTGCCCTCCTGAATGTGGAGAAGTGTGCCATTCTGGAGCGCACAGGCAGTCAGGCTGACTGTGACATGGCAAGAGCTACTAATTACTTTTATCCGCCTCCCGATCTACAAAATGCGATGTTAATCTATACTTCTCTGGATCCCTGTAAGTATTGAGTAAGATGATCCACGTACACACCTCACGCAGGGCCTCAGGTCCCGTAGCGGCCTCAGAAGTAGTACAGTCATTTCCATCTTTCGAATCCGCTCTCCTCCGTTATTTCCCCTCTGATGTATTCTGAGACAGATCAGCCCATTTCTCTTCTGCATGGTCTCTGGGTGGTCTGTGCCTCTCAGGGCGCGGCCCCCAGAGTTCAGCGTAATGTGATCTGGGAGAGGCGAGGACGGAGGTTTCTTACTTGGGTCACCTTCCATTCCCCTCCCCCTCCTTAAAAGAAAAAGGAGGCACAGAGTGATTTCCAAAGAATGCAAGCACAAGGATGCCTGCCCGTGGATTGAGTGCGGGAGGAGCAAGTGGCAGCAGGACTTGTGGCTGGTGTGGTGGGGGTTCCTGCCCAGCCATGAAAGTGGCAGTGGACTTGGTGTTCATTGTTCTTATTGCTTTAAATATATGAATTATGCCCTGGAACTTTAAAATGATTTATAGCAGCTAAATGGATAAACCACTCCCACTCTCTTTGGTCCCTAATGGAATAATATGGAGACTTTGAATGAATTCATTCATGAACTTTCATATAAGAAGGGACTTTATTTTTTAATTGTTTAAAGTATTACATATGTCTCCTTTTTCCCTGAGTGACCTTCTCCCTCCCCAGGACAAGCCCCCACCGCCCCAGTGTCTGTGGCCATTGGTTGTGCTAATTTGCATGCACATAAGTCCTTCGCTTGATCTCTTAACACCCCCCCCCCCTGCATTTTCTCTGAGGTTGGACTATCTGTTCAGTTTTACCTTATCTCTGGATCCATTTTTATTCATCAGTTTATGTTGCTCATTATATCCCACATATAAGTGAGTTCATGTGATATTTATCTTTCTTCAACTGGCTTATTTCGCTTAGCATAATGCTCTCCAGGTCCATCCATGTTGTTGCAAATGGTAAAAGTCCCTTCTTTTTATAGCAGCATAGTATTCCATTGTGTAGATATATCACAGTTTTTTAATCCACTCATCTGCTGATGGGCACTTAGGCTGTTTCCAGATCTTAGCCATTGTAAATTGTGCTGCTTTGAATATAAGGGTGCATATATCCTTTCTTATTGGTGTTCCTGTTTTTTTGGGATTTATTCCTAGGATTAGGAGTTCCATTTTTAGTTTTTGGAGGAAACTCCATACTGTTCCCCACAGACTGGCTGCACCAGTCTGCATTCCCACCAGTAGTGCACGAGGGTTCTTTTTTCTCCGCATCCTCGCCAACACTTGTTTGTTGATTTGTTGGTGATAGCCATTCTGACGGTGTGAGATGGTACCTCAAGAAGGGACTTTCTTTATCTAGGCACTAAAGAAAGTAGAGTTTCTCTTTTTTAGAGACTTGTGTTGAGAAGGGACCTCTGTTTTATCTAACTTTTCTGTATTTCATAGATAAAATGAGGTTCTTTGATAAAACGGCCAACCAAACTGGGGAATAAGTCACACGTCCCATTGTGCTGGCTAATACGTCATCAGGCGGAGGAATAGCTGTAGCCCATCTCCTGTTGCTAACTGCACACGTTCCGTAGCTGCTCACATACAGAACTGGTTCGGGAAGTTTGCAAGCCATGATTTCCCTAAGACAGGTGGATTGAAAGGGGGTGCGCTCCCAGCCCAGTTCCCGTGTAGTTTTCATTCCCTGGAAGTCACTGGGTGCTAACAGTTTGGTTGTGGAGGAAGGGGAGCGGTTAACCCGTCTATAAAGGGTGCAAGCTCAGGGGACCTTCTGGTGGGGCCCTCCTTCGGCTTTTCCTGTTGTTATGCCTGGAGTTACTCGGGATTCGTTTTAAGCATCTTTCAAGTGGAGGGCTTTGCCGTTGTGTGTACACACTGGGAGCCAGGCTGCCAGAGCGTTTGTGTGGATTCGGTGACGACTGATGTTTACAGTGCAGCCTCCCAGACGGCAGCTAATAACACGAGTCAGCGCCCGGGGAGCTGTGGTCCCCGGCTGGTGGGGCAGCAGCGCCGGAGCTGGAGCAGAACGCCCAGCGGGTCAGGTTTCCTCCTGCCCAGGCTGGCCCGGCCCGGCCTCAGGAGCCCTGGCCTGTCCATGGGATGGGGCCGCACTGCTCACTCCATTAGCGTTCAGGCAGGTCCAGGAGCCTTCGTTTCGGTGACTCGGAGGTTTTCTGGCATCTCTGGAAGCCCGCTTTCCTTTAGGAGCTGTGAGGGACGCCTTTGGTGGTGGCCTAGGACTGCTTGAGGCCCAGAGGGCTGGCAGCGTAGCCTGCGGCGGGCGTGAGCCCAGCGTGAACTGCCTTCCAGTTCATGGTCATGGGCGTAGATGACTGATGAGTGAGTTTGTGCCTACAGTTCTCCACAGGTGAGTGGTGAGCTGGGCTGCTGGGTCCGTCCGTTTCCTCTTTACGGCTTTCATCACCGTGTTCCTCGGACGGTGAGCCGCCACCCACTCAGGTTCTGTCCCCGCAGACTTTTTCAGACTATTTCATGACAAGCCTTGTACACAGATGTAGTTGTCTCAGGGACTTTACATCGGTGACTTGGGATGTCAGTTACTCGCATGGTATGAGTCAAGGTAAGGAAAGAAGTGTGTGTGTGTGTGTGTGTGTGTGTGTAGGGTGTAGGGAAGGGAGGGAGAGGGAAGAGGAGGGAACTCATGCAAGAGAGCATAAAATTGGTTTTAATTTTGACTTAATTTTTTGGCTTTTTAACATCACTTAATGATAGCAATTAGTTTCCTGAGTTTTTAATTCAGACTAATTTCTCATGGTGATTGCACGAGGCAGAAAAAATGTCAGAAACCTTTTCGCAGTCCCAGTACATTCATGTTGGGTGACACCTGAAATTCCCGCTGGGTGCTCACTGAGGCCTCGCGTGGGTTTCCGCAGAGCTCGCAGGCAGCCCTCGCCGGCTCAGGTCTGCGCCAGCACCAACAGCAGCCGCTTACGTGGACCATGTGTGCACCACGCGTCGGTGAGGACAAGGCTGCTCTTCAGTGGGAGGCCGTGTAACACTGACGTTACAGCCGAACGAGACCAGGGTTCCCCGTCTTTAAGGATTCTGACTCTTGTTGTTTATTCTTTTTTTAATATTTTATTGATTTTTCACAGAGAGGAAGGGAGAGGGATAGAGAGTCAGAAACATCAATCAGAGAGAGACATCGATCAGCCGCCTCCTGCACACCACCACTGGGGACGTGCCCGCAACCAAGGTACATGCCCTTCACCGGAATCGAACCTGGGACCCCTCAGTCCGCAGGCAGACGCTCTATCCACTGAGCTATTCTTTATTACACAAGTGCATTATATATATTTACCATGTACTCCGTTTGGGATTTAATCCCTTTAGTTGCTCCATCAAGGTCTCTCTAAAGAGGACAGGCCATTTGGTCGGTTTGTCCTGCTGCGAGCGCGTGGGGAGGAGGGCCACGGTGGCGCCTCGCACTGCCCTGCTCGGCGCTGAGGCCAGCACGCTTCCCACCAGTGCCTTCACCCCTCAGTGCAGCCGGTGAAAGGCAGACATTCACTGTGGAAATAGATTGACCCTGAAAGCTCCGCCAGAAAGGGGTGCCAGGGACCCCCAGTCCAGGGCCCTGGGACAAGTTCAAGGGGAAAAGTGGGACATTGAAAAGCCCCGCCGTTGCTGCCAGCATGTGGGCTGGCGGGCGGTTTCCGTGCCTGTGGTTGGGGGGTCCAGGGGGCTGCCGTTGATGAGGGTGTGACACCTCCACTGGGTTCCGTGCACGCTGCCAGGGGTTGGCCCATTCTGCGCTCGCTGCCAGGGGTCGGCCCATTCTGCGCTCGCTGAGAACCCCTTTGCTGCACTAGTTGCCAGGCAGCAGCGTGTGATCAGTTAACACACAAAGGCGGTTTTTCTCCCAAAGAGGAGACAGGACACGAAACGATGAATTCCAGATAAAGTTTTAAAGGTTCTCAGAGTGGAACCCTGTTCCAAGTCAGCATTGATCTGACGCACGCAGAGCCAGAGTCTGTTCTTTTATGACAAGGGACGGGGAGAGCGTTTGGTTCCCGAGTAAGACCTGAGCTTTCTGAACCCGTGCCGTACCCTTTCATGCCTCTCCACACCCCCTCGCAGTGCCGACCCGCAGCCAGGCTGTGGGTGGCGGGGGCACCCCTGCCCACGGAGCCCCAAGTCAGGACAAAGGAGGCAGCGGCAGCATCGCCCGGGGGGTGCCACCCAGAAACAGTGGCACGAGTTGCCCGGCCTGAGCGCGTGTTTCCTTTCTCTCTAGCGAAGAGGTCTGCAAGCGAGGCTTCACGGTGATCGTGGACATGCGCGGGTCCAAGTGGGACTCCATCAAGCCTCTGCTGAAGATCCTGCAGGAGTCCTTCCCCTGCTGCATCCACGTGGCTCTCATCATCAAGCCCGACAACTTCTGGCAGAAGCAGAGGACGAACTTCGGCAGCTCGAAGTTTGAATTTGAGGTAACTTCCGTGTGCGCCGCCCAGCTCCCAGCATACCTGTGGTTTAATGGGGAAAAAAAAAGATTGTTTTTTCCCTCCTCATTGTAGGCTGGTATTAGATTTTTTAAAAAGACATTAGACGGGAACTGCGAATCTTATGTTCACGTGTGAAATGAGTTATTGCAGGAACTGACAAAAGTAGGTTCGTTTACCGTGTCATCCTAAGTGGGTTTGGGTAGTTCGTGAGGACGCTGTCTTGCAGACACTGTATAAAGCACTAATTTACTTTCCTTTCCACTATCACCACTTCTTCAGTTTGCAAGGCTCTGAGAAGGCTTTGGTGCAGGCAGTTACATGAGATGGTTAACGGAAAAAGTGTCTGGCCAGCTTGAAACTGGATTCATGCCGTACATATTCTGTATAAAAATTTGAAAATTTTCTAATAATATATTATAATACCTTTTGGTGAAACAGATTGCTTCTTCTAGCAACTTTTCACCAAACATTAGGGTTCAATGATATATTCGTGCATTTTAAGGTAAACAGTTTGGGGGTGCAAAAAATAATTTTTACCCCACCATTCTAAGTTTTCCAGCTAGTCTAATACAGTGGTACCTCGAGATACGAGTTTAATTCATTCTGTAACCTTGAGGCGTGGGAAACTATGAGACGCTCGAGTCTCGGTAAACTGGTGGGTCACGTGCAGCCGGCCGATCTGCGCGATTACTCCTATCTCAACTGTTGCTCGTATTTCAAAGCAAAAATTGCTCGCTCCACGGCTCGTATCTCAAAAATCTCGTATGTTAGGGCACTTGTATCTCGAGGTACCACTGTAATCAAATTAACGGGAAACAGAGTATGAGAAAACATCCAGAATTTACTCCGGATGTGCGTGCAGGAGTGCCGTGAGACTCTGAGGCCTGCAGACGTGCTGGGCAGTTGAGGTCTATGTGCCATTCTGGACAGAGAAGAGGGAGGCAGCAGTCTGGATGCCAGAGGGAAAGCAGGTAGTTTACAGGGAGCTGAGAAAGAGCAAACATGTAGGAAAGAGTCGTCCTGGGCCACCCAGAAACAGCGGAGAGTCCAACAAACAGCTCTGCCAGACTCCCCCATACCCCCCCTCCACCTCCTGTCGCCAACTGTAGTTTACATCCTGGTGCCAGGTGATGCTCTGCTCCTTTAAGCAGCTTTTTCTCTCTGAAGCAGGTGAAGGGTCAGCGGATCTTTCTGAGCTTATTGTTTCTTAACAGCCAGTTTAAAATCAATGTCCCAAAAGGCATAGTTTGAGGCAGCAAAACTTTGATTCCCCCTCAGCAGCAATAGTGGCATTAAACACATCGCCCAGTATTAATCCTCAAGCCTTCTGTGACATGTTACCCTTTTCAAAGTGTTATCATGCGTGTATCACTTCCATTTTTAATTCTCTTTCCCCGGCACTGATTTTCCATCTGAAATCCGAATTTAGTTTTGATTTGAAACTATGTTCAAGAGATTTAGGTGGAACATGAAACCAGGACGCCTCTATCTTCATATACAATTAGAAGTGATTTTGGAGGACAATGTATTGGGTCTCACTATTTTCTTGATGTCAAATTTAAAGTGTGTTGTATTGACTTACACATGTTTTAAGCAGAAGTATGGTTTGGCAAAATAATGCACGCGAGGTTTTGCTATTTGAAATTCGATCTGTCCCTTGGCCTTCAAGGTTACCTAGACCGGTTTTCCGTTGAACTTCTTTGCCTCCAGAGACGTTATTAAAAGTCCAGGCAGATGAGACGGGAGCGAACTCCAGGCACAGGGCAGCGGAAGTGCTTGCTAAGAAGCAGCCCCTCTTTGTAGCTGGGCTGCCTTCACGGTTTCTCACGCCCAACAGCCCAGAGAGCAGGTGTAGGTTTCTCTAAGGTGACAGGTGTGACTCCCAGCCTCTTTCTCTTTCCGCTTTCGGTTCTAGGCCCCAGATCTTCCTCCTTTACCTTTGTCTTTGCATTTCATCACCCCGCCCTCCCTCCCTCCGATGCTTTCCTGGAGGCATCATTCTTACCTAATCCTGCAGCAGGCCTGACAGGTAGGGTGAGGCTAGGATTTCCTGTTTAGGTTGTAATTGACTAAAACTGTATCACACAGTACAACACTCGTACTGCTCAGAATCTGGCGGATTATCGAAGCGAAGAAACCTTCCATCTTTACCTTTGTGAAAAGAGCTTCTGCCAGCTTTCTGGCTAATCCCCGGATGTTTTCTACATTTTAAAAAGCCATTCATGCCCCCTGAGGCGTCACCTGGCGGGAGGTGGAGTTTAGGAAGGGGGAATGAGGAGGGTGGTCTGGTTGGAGCAGCCCTGGTCAGTCCCCTAACAGGCAGCCCCCATACAAGTGTCTTTAGTCTCTAAAGACTCTAAAGTTTAGAGGGAGGCGATGCTCCAGAGAGATTCTGAGGCCCATGAACAGGACGTGAGCCTGACTCCACGCGGGGAGAAGGAAGCCCGGGCAGACTTCTCTGCCCGGAGCGAGATGGTGGAGTGGTGAGGATGAGGAAGGCTGCCTTGACAAAAGGGAAATGTCTGAATCGTCTGCTCTGTACGTGACAGTTTGACCCCTTTCCCGGTTAATGTGCCTAAAATCGTAGGTTAGTGTCCACATTCTTGGAGAGAAATCTGATATCTTTTGCTCTCATGAAATACATATAAGTCTTTCATTTTAGATATTCCAAGTAGCATGTATGTATTGCTCTAATGCAGCGGTTCTCAACCTGTGGGTCGAGACCCCTTTGGGGGTCGAACGACCCTTTCACAGGGATCGCCTAAGACCATCGGAAAATGCAGATATCTACATCACGAAACATAACATAGCAAAATTTCATGGTTGGGGGTCACCACCACATGAGGAACTGTATGCAAGGGTCATGGCCTTAGGAAGGTTGAGAACCACTGCTCTGATGGGTTAATTTTCACCAACTATACTGTAGTGCTTCCATCACTTACATTTATGGGGCCAGAACAAGGTATGTTATGTTGTCTATAAATAGATGACTTGCTCTTAAGTTTGAAGATCTCTGACTAAACTGCTTTGTGCTAAGACCATATAGAGTTGGCTCATCTTCTCATACCTGTTTCTTTTCCCTCTTTAAGACAAATATGGTCTCTTTAGAAGGCCTTACCAAAGTAGTTGACCCTTCTCAGCTAACTCCCGAGTTCGACGGCTGCTTGGAGTACAACCACGAAGAATGGATCGAGATCCGCGTGGCGTTCGAAGATTACATTAGCAACGCCACCCACATGCTGTCCCGGCTGGAGGAGCTCCAGGACATCCTGGCCAAGAAGGAGCTGCCTCAGGACTTGGAGGGGGCTCGCAACATGATCGAGGAGCACTCCCAGCTGAAGAAGAAGGTGATCAAGGCCCCCATCGAGGACTTGGACTTGGAGGGACAGAAGCTGCTCCAGAGGATCCAGAGCAGCGACAGCTTTCCCAAAAAGAACTCGGGGTCGGGCAACGCGGACCTGCAGAGCCTCTTACCCAAGGTGTCCGCCATGCTGGACCGGCTGCACTCCACGCGGCAGCATCTGCATCAGATGTGGCACGTGCGGAAGCTGAAGCTGGACCAGTGCTTTCAGCTGCGGCTGTTTGAGCAGGATGCTGAGAAGGTAAAGGAGAAGGGAGAGGGATGCGGAAAGTGGGGGGACACCGGGAAGGTTTCTGGAGCGTTCGGTCTAGAGAAAGGGCTGGGGCAGAGTAAGCTATTCTTATGGTGTCGGTTAGAGACTAGAGACGAGAATGTCCGTTCCGGGACCTCCCCTACATCTGCTTCCCACGGTCCTTCACTGTGCAGCGCGATGCTATTTTAGAAACTTCGAGTTATTAGTTACTGATAGTTTCAAATGCCTATAGAAAAGACAAGAAGAATATCTTCGGCTAAAAGAGTGAATTTTTTTTTTTTTTAATATATTTTATTGATTTTTTTTTTTCAGAGAGGAAGGGAGAGGGATAGAGAATTAGAGACATGGATGAAAGAGAGACATCGATCAGCCGCATCCTGCATGCCCCCTACTGGGGACGTGCCCGCAACTAGGATACATGCCCCTGACCGGAATTGAACCTGGTTTCAGTCCACAGACCGTCGCTCCATCCACTGAGCCAAACCGGTTTCGGCAGAGTGAATGTTTTATAGCATTATATTATTGAAAGCATAGTTATGTACAGAATGTCCCCAAAAATGTACATACACTTTAACAGATGATAGCTCAATTTTGAAAATTAAATGTATTTAAAAACAACAACACTGCCTTATAGTTACTCAAAGTGTGTGCATATGTTTTTGAGGGGACACCCTATATGTATGTCATTTGCTGATTTCTGCTCTCCCATACATACAAAGCCAGTGACAGTACACCATTCAGATCTGTTATTATTTTTTTTAAAAAAAGGGTGAATAATGAGTTAAAATTAATAGTTTCTGGAAAATATAGGTAATAATAATTTATGGTCTCATATCTTATTCTTGTGCTCCAGATAAACCAACTACTCGGTGAGAACTCTTGCCAGTTATCGGCTAACTCAGTCTTAGCCAGGGGAAACCAGTACGCTTCTTTACGGGAATGTGGTGCAAGCCAGGGGGGTGGGTGAAATGGTCACTCTTCATTTGATCGCAATGACTGTTTTTCATGGACAGGAGAATGTTTTGTGAAATAAAATTTTAAAAAATTTACATTAGAAATAAAGGACCTTTCAAAAGGTGACCCTCCAGTACTGTTCTTTGGTAAGCTTTTCACATACCTCCCAGTGCACTTAGGTTTTACGTGCTGCCTTGTCAAAGACCCTGAATTATCTCCCTTCTAATCATTTACAAAAACACAGATGGCCATCTCGGATTCTGCTTCAAGGCACAGTAGCAGTGTTAACAGATAAGCATTTATCCTATACTACAGGCCCAGGGCACAAAATTCATGCGGGAGATGAGAGGGGGTAAAGGGGATGGAGAGTGTATCCCTTAGCCAAGCCTGTACCCTCTCCAATCTGGGACCCCTACCAGGATCAGGCCTAAATGGGCAGTGGGACATCCCTCTCACAATCCAGGACTGTTGGCTCCAAACTGTTCACCTGCCTGCTGTCTTGATTGCCCCTAACTGATTCTGCCTGCAGCCTGGTCACCCCCTAACCACTCCCCTGCCAGCCTGATTGATGCCTAACTGCTCCCCTGGAAGCCTGTTTGTCCCTAACTGCCCTCCCCTGCAGCCTGGTCACCTTTAATTGGCCTCCCCTTCAGGCCTGGTCACCCCTAACTGCCCTCCTCTGCTGGCCTGGTCATCCCTAACTGCCCTCCCCTGCTGGCCTGATTGCCCACAACTGCCCTCCTTTACAGGCCTGGTCTCTCCCAAACTGCCCTCCCCTCCTGGCCATCTTGTGGTGGCCATCTTACGTCCACATGGGGGCAAT
Source organism: Lasiurus borealis (assembly GCA_004026805.1). Lineage (NCBI taxonomy): Eukaryota > Metazoa > Chordata > Mammalia > Chiroptera > Vespertilionidae > Lasiurus > Lasiurus borealis. Next base: position 20,204 of record PVJN01015002.1, on the reverse strand, counting down.
CATCTGAGACCACACGGGGCAGCCATCTTCTGTGTTGGAATGATGGTCAATTTGCATATTACTCTTTTATTAGATAGAACAGAGGCCTGGTGGGAGCTGGCTGGTTTGCCCTGAAGGGTGTCCTGGATCAGGGTGGGGGTTCCCTTGGGGTGTGGGACGGCCTGGGAGAGGGGCCTGTGGTGGTTTACAGGCTGGCTATGCAACCTGGCGACCCAAGCAGAAGCCCTGGGGTCTGGGATTTGTTTATCTTCTATAATTGAAACTTTGTAGGCCAAGGCAAGCTAGGGCTGTGGAAACTTGACTTTCTCCATCGCAGGGGAGGGGGTGGGCAACTCAAGCATCTTGCTCTCTCCATGGCCATGGCCATCTTGGCTGGGTTAATTTGCATACTCACTCCGGATTGGCTGATGGGCATGGCTTGTGGGTGCAGTGGAGGCATGGTCAATTTGCATATTAAAGATAAAGGGGTGATATGCAAATTAACCAAACTGCAGAACGACTGATTGATCTCTATGATGTGCACTGACCACCAGGGGGCAGCTCCTGTGTTCAGCATCTGTCCCTGGTGGTCAGTGCACTCGCACAGGGCAGTGCCACTTACCCAGAAGCCAGGCTGACAGCTGGCGAGTGCAGCAGCCCGCCTCCGCAGTAGCGTTAATGATGTCCGACTGCAGGGAGCGGGCCTAACGTAATCTACATCCTTGTCCAGTAGTCTCTCCATTGAACTTTAAGAGAGAGGTATTTGTTAAACTGTTTCCCAGTCCTTTTTATTTTCACAGTAAATTTTATTGTTTGCATTTGCCTAGGTTTTTGTTGTTGTTTTATTTTTTTTGTTTTGTTTTTTTACTTCTTGCTTTCAAGAACATTATCTTAAGGTCTTTGGCATTGCAATCAACAAAACCCACCCAGAGATCATAAATCCCTAACTCCTAACAATCTTTAGTTGAAGGGTAGTTTGGGCCATTTACGTAGTTCAGTATAGCTTGGGGCTGGGTTGAGAGTCAAAAGGTAAGCATTTGTCATTAGCCCGGGGGACTTGAATGTCTTTGCTCCTTCTTTCCTCATCGTCACAGGAACCCTCTGTTAGATAAGCTTTGCTTACAGGTCCTGCAGGCTCAGAACTGCGCTGACTTCTGAGAAGTCAGGAATCCTGGACCCAAATGCCGAGAGGTTATCGAGGAAGCACGTTGCCTCTCCTGCGTTTGGCCCGGTTCCCGGGTTCGTGTCAGTTCGTTTCTTTTTCCTGGAGTGATTCAGGCTGTCTTTTTCGTCCCGGTAGATGTTTGACTGGATCACACACAACAAGGGCCTGTTTCTGAACAGCTACACTGAGATCGGGACCAGCCACCCTCACGCCATGGAGCTTCAGACGCAGCACAACCACTTTGCGATGAACTGTATGGTAAGGCTGGCGGGAGAGTCGTACCCTGTAAGGGAAGGGATTTGGGGGAACGGGACACACACAGATCCCACCCCAGCACGCAGCCAGGAGGCCGGGAGGGCCTTCAGAGTGTCTGATTTGACGGTAGCCGCTGGCCTCCGAGTGTGGGGAGTTCTCAGTGCTACCGGGGTCTCAGTAGCTTGTTTTCAGTTTTCAACAAACAAAAATGAAAATAAGCAAACCAACCAACCGGTGAAACTTGCACCAGCTACGTGGCCAATTCACCGTGGATGGTTTTGATGCCCATTCCTGTGCTCTGCCCCTTGGCAGCGGCAGGCTGCTGGGTGCCACCGTTTGCCCTTGCCTGCGCCAGAAGTAAGGGGGATGTGGAGAAGGTGCCCTGTGAGACCAGCACTCTGTGAGCGCAGTGTTTAAGGACGTAAAAGTGATGCAGGAAACTGTAATGGGCTCGAGGGGCAATGAGTGTGCACAGTGGGTCACGCGGCAGAGCCGTCCACAGGGACAGCTCTCGTCAGGATTCTACCAGAGGGCATCTGCTTGAACTGTTCCTCGTTAAGGGACAGAGAAAGCGAAAACGAGCAAATGTTATCACCTGGCACTAGAGCGAGAGCATGCATATGCAAAGGGAGGCACTGCTTTTGGCTTGAAGGACACCAGTTAGAAGCATTAATGCCGCAGGAGCCAGGGAGGCCGGTTCCCTGCTGACCGTGGCCTTGACTGGCTGTCACAAGCTCACAGAGTGTCCTCCCTCCGTGCCACTGTCAACCCCCTCTGTTAGCCGATTCTAGCTCGCACAGGCAGCCCGGAAGAGTATCTCAGGGGCCGTGTGCAGTCTGTGGCTCGCCAATCCCAGGCGTAGGCGACTCCTCCTGTTAGGTTTGGGTCAGAAATGAGAAATGAGTGAAAGATCGTACAGGGGAAGAACGGGCAAGTTCTTGGGGGTGCCGCAGACGAGGTAACAACCCCGAGGCTCTTGCAGAGGTCTGGGTGCCAGGCCGTGGGAGACTGGCCACAGGACCGGTGTGGGAAGGGGAGAAAAACGTAGAGGAGTTTGGACTGGGAAGGTAGTTAGGTGTAGGGACAAGATTGGGAGGAGCCAAGGTTGTGTCTGTGATTTGGGGGGACTATAGAGAGCACAGTGTTCTGACGCATCACAAAGTATCATAAATATGTGACCCCAACAGCCTGGGCTTAGTTGAAGGTGTGTACCCCCACCCCAGCCTGGGCTGTAATGGGCCCTCAAAGAAAATCGAAGGTGGAAAGGGAACTATCAGAGCGAAACCTTGTTTTGCAAAACGTGCAGTTTTTTTTGAGGCCTCGCTCGCTTATATTCGCAGGACACCGGTGGACCTGCAGATAGGAATCTCAGCGGAGTAGAAAAGCTTGATTTAAAACGTGAACAAAGCATTGTTCTGTGCTCCAATTCATATTCCTTGGAGAGAGTGCATCCATTTACGGAATATTTTCAGTTGGCACAAGAAAAGATGACTGGGGCTGATGGAGAAAGGAGGGCTTGTTTTCACACAAATAGCCCCGGGTGGCTGCGGACATAGCTAGCGGTTTCTGGGTCCCAGTGAGAAGCCGAACGGTCGGGGTCCCGCAGTTCTGGGTGACTGCTCGTCGGGCGGCTTGCCACCTGGACCCTTGTCAGCACCGGGAGCCAGGAAGTGAGTAATAGCGCATTTGTGCACACACACTTGTGCTTTGATTGCTCTGGTCTGGCCCAACAAGATGCCTTTCAGCCCTCTGATTTGTGACTTTGCAGCCTTACACACAGAAATGGAAACCAATACTCAGAGCCCACGGAAGTCCAGACAGCGAATAGGTAGACCGTTTTATACCAGGTGACTCTGCCGTTAATACCGCTTCTAAGTGAGCGGGCCTTGTTGCGGGAAATGCTCGCCGTGGGTTTCAAAGGAGGCCTCCTGCCGGCCTTCCCCTGAGGAGCCCCCCCTTTCTGCCCCTTCCCCAGAACGTGTATGTCAACATCAACCGGATCATGTCGGTGGCCAATCGCTTGGTGGAGTCCGGCCACTACGCCTCGCAGCAGATCAAGCAGATCGCCAACCAGCTGGAGCAGGAGTGGAAGGCGTTCGCCGCGGCGCTGGACGAGCGCAGCACGCTGCTGGACATGTCCTCCATTTTCCACCAGAAGGCCGAGAAGGTCAGTGCCCACCCCGAGGTGGGGCCTTCCCGCTGGGACCGGATCCTTGGGGGGTTTGTGCGGCACCTAATCACCGGAGCCCTGCAGATGGTCAGGTGGTTTAACCTCCCGTTCCTTCGTTTCTCACTGTAAAGTGGAGATTAATGTCGACTCCAGAGGAGTTTTATCGTGCAAATGAGATCATTCACATTAGGTGCCCTGCAGAGTGCCTGGTATACAGTGGGTACCAACAAGTGGTAGCCGCTGTTCTTTACCCCTCTGCTCCCTCTCCTCCTCCTCTTCTTCCCCCTCCTCCTCCCCTTCTTCCCCCTCCTCGTTGTTATCACTGCAAGATTCCAATCAGGGTGCTGAGGCAGCAGGTAGCAGGATGCCCGGCTGGCAGGCTCAAACATCAGGGCTTTCTTTCCTCCCAAAACAAGCAGTGGCAAAGGATAGGCAGTGCTGGCCAGCGATGCCAGGCTGGGCTGCTGGACCCTCCGCGCACGGTCACAGGATGCAGGCCAGCGCTCCCAGCACCAGCCCTTCACGTGGTGTCCGCGAAAGCGGGGCTGGGAGTGAGGGTCATCGCCCATCACTTCTATCAGGGAAACATTGCTGTCAGGAGATCCCTCCGCCCCCGTGTAGTCCAGGGCTGGGTGCGGGAAGGGTAATAGGGGGACCCAGCTTCTTAGCACCCCCGCTGTAGGCAGACCCTGCCAGCGAGGGCTGGGTGGACATGGCTTTGGGGCAGGCAGTCTTCAGTGTGGATCACGGTTTTTAAATGTTTTGCGTGGATTCTGACACACTGGCTGATGTGCTCATTGAAATGCCTGATGGAAGAGGTAATCCGTAAGGTGTGTCTGGAACGCTCCCCACACCTCCACAATCCTTTCCGCCAACAAGCTGCCTGAACAAGCACACGGGGGGAAGGCAGCAAGAGGGAAGCGGTGCATTCCTGACCATCTGAGACGTCAGCGTGGACGTGAACCTCCTTCGCAGGTGTCGACAGAGCACCTGTGGCCGCCGGGAAGGCCCATGGGAAGAGGCAAACGGTTGCCTTATTTTTAAAGGAAAGATACTGACAGAGCTTTTTGGGGGAAAACTATATAGGGATTTGCACTGATGACTCTAAGAAGGAAATACTATCTCTTTAATCTAGAAGTGGTCTCTGTTGAGGAATGAAGTCAGTTGAGGTAAAACCGAGGCCCCAGCTTGCCTGGCTTTGGGCAAGGCAGCTAGAAGGTTGCACAAGACACTAATTAGTAGTGATCTCAACTGCAGAGACCTTTAAAGTGGGAAGCAGGAAACAGTGGAAAAAACCTGGATCGCCTCATGGAAAAGCCAAACTATGGAAAGGAACTTTCAGGTTTCAGTAGGAAGATTATTCTGCTTATTAATATGCATTTAACTAGTTTTGCGATGAAAGGATAGGTAAAAGCTCCTCCCCACAAAAGTAGCTCTTTTAAAGTGATAGGAACCCACTTCATTATCAAATAGCATTGTCTGCAGGACTCTGAACCGTCCAGGTCCCTGTCACTGCGCAGTGTCACCGTGCTGTTTGCTGGGCATTGTTGTGGGCAGGTGAGCTGTGTGCTGCCCACCCACGTGTCAGCTGGAGTGGCAACCTAGCATGAGGTGCAGCAACCCCTGGAACTGAGCCTGGGGATGTACAGTGGTACCTCGAGATATGAGTTTAATTTGTTCCGTAACCTTGAAGCATGGGAAACTGAGATGCTCGAGTCGCGGTAAACTGGTGGGCCGTGTGCAGCCGGCCGATCCTCGCTATTACTCCTATCTCAACTGTTGCTCGTATTTCAAAGCAAAAATCGCTTGCTTGACTGCTTGTATCTCAAAAATCGTGTATGTTAGGGCACTCGTATCTCGAGGTACCACTGTGGTGGGCACCAGGAAAGGTGTGTCAAGATGCCATGAATAAATTAGAAGCAGCACAAAGCCATCTGGGTGAATGGCAGGTAGTCCGAAACACAATAAGACGTAAACATGGTGGGATTCAGACTCAGAAATACACCCAGAGGATTACTTGCTGCTCTGACCGGCCGGCAAATAATCCAGAAGAGTGAGTGGCATGGGGCATTTTCCTCTGCAATGTTTTATTATCAAACATTTCACCCTGTAGCCAAGTTGCAAGAGCCTGGCGTGTTTTTACTTGGATGAAATGAGTGCCTGTGAGTTATGGATTTGAAGGAAACTAAACCAGATCAATATATATTGAAAAGAATTTCTTGGTGTTGTGCATAAACAACGGTAACCCTTGAGGTTTCCATGCAGATCAAGTGGCCCGAGAAGAAGTCAAATCCGAGCTTAGGGACGGAATAGCTGGTGAGGCAGGGGCAGGCTTTGTGGACGAGCCTTTACTGATGTCCTCGGGAAGTGTTTTCTTACCCTAAAGCGAAAATGCACTGTGTATCACTGCATAACAGTCCGATCCTTGAGATTCTGGTGCGGAGAAGAAGGTCACATTTGCTAACATACGTTTCCTCTTCCCAGGAGAGCAGTTACAGGACAAGGCCAGCTTTGTCCCTTCTTTTAAATGCTTTACCTCCCAGTTATGCTTAAGGTGTGTTCCTAACCTCAGTAGGGAAAGGACCAGGAACTTGGACGTCACAGGTTAGGGGTCCATCAGAGCCACCTCTCTGAATGCCATCAGAATTCTCATTATGAATTTCAGTCTTTCCAGGGGAAGGTAGGGCTCACATATGCGACCCTGTGTGAATGGTCTCATGCCAGGAAGTGGCCTCCCCTCTCGGGCCAGAGCTGCCAGGGAGGGACATGTGTGCGCTGAGCTCCCCATCTGGCTCCTGGCGCTGTGGATGCTCTGGTGTGGATATTTGCTTGTGGGTTCATGAACATGAACCTGGGGGTTAAAACTATTTGAAAAAGACATTTTTTTAGAGGTTCTGCTTTCCCGAAGATGCCTGGGCCACTCTGTCTCATGTCCTCATCTCCAGGGACAGACAGAGCCAGGATATCGGTGTGTGTGAGGACATGACCTTTCTACCAGCACTTTGACCAGCAGATGGCGCTGAGGGCTCCAGCCTTCACTTTCTGGTCATGTGGTACAGCCGCTGGACAGCCCGTTCCTATTAAAATCTCCCAAGACCATCGTTATTAGAATTACATTTTTGTAACTTTATAAAGAAATAAAGTGGCTTGGTTTTACCACACCTTAAAATCTCCCATTTTTACTATGAAATGATATGATCTCAAGCCTCACTGTCCATTAGGTAGCCCAGGCAGCACCTGTGGCTACTGAAGTTCCTTCACATTCGCTAACATACATTAATAAAGTGACTTGAAAGCTGGATGAAGTGGAATTCACTTCCAGGATGCACAGAGTAGACGCTCGGGAGCACATGGGCTTGTAGCTACTTTTAGGCGGAGCAGGTTTACACCGCTGTCACTGCCGAAAAGCCCGTTAGTGCTGATAGCAGCTGACCTTCCCAGGGACCCACAAGTCTGATCACCTTATTTATCTGTGACTTAAGGGCCACTCACCTGATAACAGCCAAAAAGAAAGTAGCAGCCAGTATTTGCATGGCTCTTTAAAATTCACAGCTCTGTAACAACGCCTCATTTCCTCCTTAAGTCAGGCTGGTGAAGTACATGGGGCTGCTGTCCTTGTCCTTACGTTTATTTGGGGAGGGATTCGCCTGTGTCTCAAAGCTGGGGCTCTCATTAAAGCTATGGAAAGCTTTCATGTTCAGAAACAAGCTCTTAGAACTTAGAGAAGGAGCCTGGCCGGTGTTGCTCGGTGGTTGAATGTTGACCTACGAACCAGAGTGTCATGGTTGGATTCCTGGTTAAGGTACATGCCTGGGTTGAGGCTCGATCCCAGTAGGAGGCCTGTAGGAAACAGCTGATCAATGATTCTCTCTCATCATTGATGTTAATATTTCCCGCTCTCTTCCTCTCAAAATCAATAAAAAATATTTTTTTAAAAAAGGAAAAAAATTATAGAGGTATGTAAACATGACTTAACAGTTATTGTCTAATTTTATCATTAGCCTGGGTTGAAATCCAGAGGAAAATAATACTGCTTCAGTATTCCCTGTTGAGTTTCTAAGGCCAATAATACACATCTAATTGTCCCCATTATAATGTTGTTTTACTTTAGTGAAGGCCTAGGCCTAATGCTTGGCTTGTAGTAAAACTAAAACAGAGTTCTCATGGAGCGGAAAGGAATCGGAGTAAACAAATCTGTGTGTGCATATTACAGACATGCATTCATGAAAAAGTACTCAGGTGTATGGTACCTAGAGGGCCACTGGCCTCTTTTGGTTCAAACCGAACCTGCCTCCTCCTGAGTGCAAGGAGCCACCAGAGCGGGGCTCACGGAGGAAAGCGCCCCCTCTGTCCCGTGGTTTCCCTGGACCGGATGGAGCCCCCTCTCCCTTAGAGGATCTGGGAGAAGGGCGCGTGCTGGCTGAGACTCAGGGAGTAGACGTGATCAAATAAAGCGTAGGTATTGTTTTCCAGAAATGAAAACAGAAAGTGGGGAAATCAGAGATAAGAAACAACTCTGAAGTTTGAAGTCCTGTATATTTTACATACGAATATAAAAGTCCACCCATCCTAATATTTCCAAAGAGAACATTCTCTTACATGAATATTTTAAAACTTTCCATTTGGGAGAGTTTCTGTCCCTTTGTCTCCTGCAGTGGGCTAGCCACCTACCGCTCCATCCTCGGTGGTGGGTGCAGTTCTCTACCTGACAGGACCCAGCCCCGGGGGGAGAGTGGGGTGCAATTCACTAGCTGACAGGACGCAGCCCCGAGGGATGTGGAGGCAAACCACGCTGCTCCCAGTGGGAGACCCGCTCAGCAGATGGAGATTCCTGGAATAAATGCGTGTGGAAATCAATCTGCTAATTAATGATCCATGCTCCCCCTTTAAAGCTTACATATTCCTCACTCTTCCCTCACCGGCTTGCCTCAGGGTTGCAAACCAGCGGACCCTCAGTTTTGCAAACCAACTACACTTTTAGGAGGTCACCATTCTGCTGCGCGTCAGAACCCCGTCCTGAAGCCAGCTCCTGGTCTGAGTTCAGGGAGCAGCATTGCGTTCCCTCTCTCTCTCCTGTTTACCCTCCGTCTAGCCCAGTGGTTCTCAACCTTCCTAAGGCCGCGACCCTTGCATACAGTTCCTCATGTGGTGGTGACCCCCAACCATGAAATTTTGCTTCTGTGATGTATCGTGATGTAAATATCTGCATTTTCCGATGGTCTTAGGCGACCCCCAAAAGGGTCGCGACCCACAGGTTGAGAACCGCTGGTCTAGCCAGATGCCGGGTGTGCACACATTTTGGTCTCTTGAGCATTTAAAGCATCAGACTCTGAACTGGCTGCTCTGATCTCGCTGGGGCCCGGGACCCACCTTCTGTGGTCCTTCATGATGGGTCGGGCCCTGTGCTAGACTGGCCCCCGGTGCTGCCATCCCAAACTGTATCTTTCAGGATGGTAATGGGGGTATGTGTGGCGGTGGGATATGGCAGAGCAGTCGGAGAAGTTTTTAAACAACAGGCCAGCTACCCGCCATGGGCATAATTCACACGGTGTCTCAAAGGTTCTATTCTGTAGATTCTAAGTCTGTTGAACTTTGACACCAGACTTGATCCCGACACCCGCTTTCTCTGTGGAAGACGTGCTGACACCCTCCTTCTTGGCTCCCTGAACAGGATTGCTCTCTGGTGGCACCGGGCTCAGATCCTTCGGGCGATGAGCCTTCCAGAAAGCATTCAGGGCATAGGGCTTGCCCGTTGGGGCGGAGGGGTGCCATCTCACAAGTAAAAGACAGGAGTTCTCTTGCTCCAAAGTCCCTGCCACACCATTGGCCAGGTGTGTTTCTGTCACTGGGATAGTTTCACCCTGGGAGGGTAGAGGTATAGAATCCATCCTTACACAGGCCCCCACATGGCAGGCTAACCTTTCCCAGTCATTTAGAACCGGCCACATCTTCTCAGGTACGTGTACTCAAGTACCCTCTCACAGTACGTTAAGAAATTATAAGTAGCTCTAGCCAGTTTGGCTCAGTGGACAGAGCGTCGGCCTGCGGGCGGAAGGGTCCCAAGTTCAATTCCAGTCAAGAGCACCTGCCTGGGTTGTGGGCTTGATCCCTGATAGGAGGAGTACAGGAAACAGCCAATCGATGGTTCTCTCTCATTGTTTCTATCTCTCTCTCCCTCTCCCTTCCTCTCTGAAATCAATAAGAATATTTTAAAAAAGAAATGATAAGTAAACTACTTTTACTACAGGCATATGTAAAAGCTCTCAAATGTTTCTCTTTATTGGTTGCTTCAAAATCGGAGTTGACTATATTTCAGTAGTCATTTGGATACACTGACATGCGAGTCTGACACTTCTGCTTCCTGTCAAGTTTTATTATATAACTGAAACCGTCCCTGTTACCTCGGAAGCGTTTTAGCCTCTTAGGAATATGTTGGAACCCTGCTTTGTTTGGGGTGTGCTGTAGTGACCCGCATGCAGCAGCCATTAATTAGTGACTTGACCTGGTGATTTATTAATGATGCTGGTTAACCTCGGTCAACTCATAATTGAAAAAGGCTTATAATAACTTAATAATTGGTGTTAAATGCAATAATAAAAGAGGAGAGAGTGAAATGGAGATCAGGAATAGTTAGACTCATTCAACCCGACCTAATTGACATTTATAGAACACCCCACCCCAGAAATATTTAAAAATAGATCTAATGAGTCATGCCTGCATCTATGCGGGGGGGGGGGGGGGGGGGGGCAGTGTAAAGTAAGTTATAACACCTCCATTGCCTTGAGGATGGGAGGCGGGCCCCACACAGCAGGGTGATGAGATGCTCCCTGTGCCGAGTGTTGGTTTAGTCCTGTTTGAAGCCATCAGAGACCACCTCCTGTTCGATGACACTTAGTGCAGTATCATTACTCGCAAGTCCTAAGATTTGCACAGAGATATTTTTCTGAGCCAATACATTAATAGTAAAGGGAATTTTAAATATATTTTTATTGATTTTCCACAGAGAGGAAGGGAGAGGGATAGAGAGTCAGAAACATCGGTGAGAGAGAGACATCGATCAGCCGCCTCCTACACGTCCCCCACTGGGGATGCGCCTGCAACCAGGATACATGCCCCTGACCGGAATCGAACCCTGGACCCCCCAGTCCACAGGCCGACACTCCATCCACTGAGCCAAACCCATCTCGGCAGTAAAGGGATTTTTAGAAACAGTTGTTATCTGGACGACTTGTCTATTTTAAGTTTCTAAAAAGTCATAAGTATTTGGGAGGGCAGGTCAGGTACCCCATTTTAACCGTCACCCTCGCATCCCTGGTAAGCAGTGAGGCAGTGTAAACGAGGTGAAACTCGGGGAAATGTGTCCGCGTCTCCTTGGCTTAGCTGGGTTAGCGTCCCTAACTGGGCCTTCGGCCGCTTGCCTTTGACACTCAACGTGATGCTGCTGAAAGGATCTTCCCAGGACATTTGGCAGTGGCTTCTCAGCTATTGATGAATCCTGGGGAAGTGGGGGTTCCCCATGGGAAAAGCTGACACTCTTGCAAAGTGGGAGAGGCTGGCGTGATCCCCACCCTGAGGTTCTGGGGCACAGCCTAGGAGTTTGGAGGTCTTCACTGGGCCTTGTTTCAGTCCTGAGTGTATTTGCTTTTGAAAAGGTAGAAAAAATGGGCCTGTTGCTCTTTCTGATGTTAGGTAAATGATTTCAGATATTTTACCATTAGCATTTAAAAATTTTTATTTTCTAATTAGTTTACATTCAGTATTCTTTTGTATTAGACAATCATATATGTTACGAAGTGCTCCTCCCGAGATTTCCAGTACCCACCTGCCACCATACATAGTTATCACACGATTACTGGCTGTATTCCCTGTGCTATACTGTACATCCCCATGACTGTTGTGTAACTACCAATATTTTTACCTCTTTGCCTTTTTCACCTGTTCCACAATGCCCCCCATCCCCAGCAGCCATCTGTTCTCTGTGTCTGTGCGTCTGTTTCAGTTTTGTTTTGTCTTGTTTATTTTGCTCTTCAGATTTCTTATATAAGTGAAAACATACGGTATTTGTCTGACTGATTTCACGTATCATAATACCCTCATACCCTCCTGGTTCATACTATCTCAAATGGTAGGATTCCATTCTTTTTTTGTGTGTCCCCAGTATTCCCTTGTATATAGAGGGTGGGGCAAAAATAGGTTTATAGTTATGAGTACACGAAGCACAGAGTTTATTCTTGAAGTAGTATTTATAATTATTGTATTATTTTTCCATATGAGCAACTGTAAACCTACTTTTGCCCACCCTCTGTGTACCACTTTTTTATCTGCTTTATTACTGATGGCCACTTCGGCTGCTTCCCTATAACATGGCAGTTAATATAGGGGTACATACATTCTTTGGAATTAATGTTTTGGGTTTCTTTGGATATACACCCAGAAGTGGAATGGCTGGGTCATAAGGCAGTTCCATTTTTCATTTTTGAGGAACCTCACACTGTTTTCATGGGGATGGTACCAATTTGCATTCCCTTCAACTGTGCACTAGGGGTCCCTTCTCCACATCCTCACCAGCACTTGTTAGTTGATTTATTGATGGTAGCCATTCTGACAAGTGCGAGGTGATACATGTTGTGGTTTTAATTCACATTTCTCTGATGATTAGTGATGTTGAACATCTGTTCATATGTCTATTGGCCAGCTGTGTATCCTCTTTGGAGAAATGTCTATTCAGGCCCTCTCCCATATTTTATTGGGATTTTTAAAAATATATATATACTTTATTGATTTTTTTACAGAGAGGAATGAAGAGGGATAGAGAGTTAGAATCATCGATGAGAGAGAAACATCGATCAGCTACTTCCTGCACGTCCCCTACTGGGGATGTGCCCACAACCACGGTACATGCCCTTGCCCGGAATCAAACCTGGGACCTTTCAGTCCTCAGGCCGAGGCTCTATCCACTGAGCCAAACCGGTTTTGGCGGGATTTTTTTTTTTTTATAAGCTGTTGAATTGTATGAGGTCTTTATAAATTTTGAATATTAATTCCCTCTCGAATGTGTCATTGGTGAGTATCTTCTCCCGTTCAGTAGGTTTTCTTTTTGATTTGTTAATGGTTTCCTTTGCTGTGCTTTGATTTGTTGATGGTTTCCTTTTTAGTTTGTGTAGTCCTATTTGTTTAATTTTTGTTTGTTTGTTTCTTTTGCCTGAAGAGATATATCAGAAAAAAATGTTGCTACGAGAGACGTAAGGGATTGGCTGTGTGTGCTTTCTTTTAGGAGTTTTCCAGTTTTGAGTCTTACACTTAAAGCCTTTAATCCATTTTGAGTTTATTCTTGTATGAGGTGTAAGAAGTGGGGTAAAGACAGTTGTTCAGTGAGTAGTGTTGGGGAAATTGGACAGATCTATGCAAAATAATGAACCCGTTAGCAATTGAATGAAAGAGGAAAGCAGGAGGGCTGGCCGGCTTGGGAGAGTTACACCGCTGACCTGCTGAGGCTGAAGGCCCTTAGACATGTGAATTTAGCTTGGAGTGGAAGATAGCAGCATGCCCAGAACAGTAACTCAGGGCGACGATGCTCCAGGGATGCTCCGAGACCTGGCCCCAGAAGTACCCAAAGCATCTTATCAGGTACACGCTCTGGGGCCCAGCCCCAGTTCTGCCAGAACCCAAACCAGGCCGCCGATTCTAGGAATCCAGCTTGAGAACTCCTAGGAGAGCCATTTGAGATGGAGATTCAACCAGGTTCTTAGAATGTCTCACTGCCCTTATTTCAAACCATGTTAAAATATAGCCACTTCTGACTCTGCATCGCCATTGACAGATACCATCTTTTTTTTAACCTTCCAAGTACATGAGCAACGTGGACTCGTGGTGCAAGGCCTGCGGAGAGGTGGACCTGCCCTCGGAGCTGCAGGACCTGGAGGATGCCATCCACCACCACCAGGGCATATACGAGCACATCAGCCTGGCGTATTCCGAGGTAGGCGGGCCTCTGCTGCGGTGCAGAGCAGCGTCATTTCTGTGTCACAGCACGAAAGCGAGGAACAAAGGGAGTCTGGGCGAGCCTAAAAGAAACTTTTGATTTTTGAGGGAAACTTCAGTTTTATTGTAACTTTTGAACGTGTGTAGGGGTTGAATGCTAGTAAGGAAAAGAGGGTGGGGATGGTTGGCAGAGAGCACACTTTTCACGACCTGTGACACTGGTGGGTGTCCGTTAGAGGGCTTAGGTTTTCATCTGCTAACGTCTCTGCAAATGCCAGTCTTTTTGTCTACGTGTATTCAGGAAACACATATCTGCATGCTCTTCAGTATGGTCAAGCTCCAGTGAGTCTCCCTGAGCGAACTTTCTAGAAAAGGGCAAACCTGACGCAGCCTCATCCTCTGCCTTGCAAAGCACACACTATTCTTTCAAATATGCACAGCTGCTTGCTGTTGTAGAAATCGCAGGGTAGTGTTTTCTTTATTATTTTAAGGTGAATTATTTCATGTAATTATCCTGGTTTATTTCTGCCACCTTCCTCTGTGCCAGGCTTTGTTGTAAAGACTTTAGATGTTACTGCTCCCAAGTCCGGGGCATGTACTGTATCATCCCTGCTGTTACACATGAGGAAACTGAGGCTCAGCGAGGAAGTGACAGGTCAAGTGCTGTAGGAGGTGGAGCTGGGACGTGAGCTCTGACAGGCCGGCTTCACGTTCTCAGCTGCCTTCTCTCATATCATGTTAGGTGCAGTGAGGATACAACTACAGGGGGGTGAAGGCGTGTCACATATGTGTTTGTTTTTTTAATGTTTTTTATTGATTTCAGAGAGTGGGTGGGAGGGGAAGAGGGAGAGAGAAATATCAATGATGAGAGAGAATCATTGATTGTCTGCCTCCTGCATGCCCCCTAATGGGAATTGAACCTGCAACCCAGACATGTGCCTGGACTGGGAATCAAACCATGACCTCCTGGTGCATGGGGCAATGCTCAACCACTGAGCCACACTGTCTGGGCAGAGGGCTGGGCACAGAGTAGATGTTTAGTAAATCTTTAAACCCAAGTCTCCCTTTGATGTGAACCACATCCCCTGTGGGAGTTGTGGGAAGAAACTGGCCTTTTGTTTTGAGTCTGGCACTGCGTGCTTCCCCAAGAGGCTGGCACTCTGCTGTCCTCGGCCCGGGTCTCCTGGCCCCCCGACTGCCTAAGGGTGAATCAGATGCTTTGGAATGTGGTCAAACCTCCTTCCCCTGGAAGTTGATATCTACATTCGGTTTCTCTTGCTCCCTTTGTGCCTAACAAGATCCTTTATCTATCTCTCAGCACTATTTTATACTGTCCGTGGAATTAAGAATAGTTACCGCTATACAGTGGTACCTCGAGATACGAGTGCCCTAACATACGAGATTTTTGAGATACCAGCGGTTGAGCGAGCGATTTTTGCTTTGAAATACAAGCAACATTTGAGATAGGAGTAATCGTGCAGATGGGCCGGCTGCACACGACCCACCAGTTTACCGCGACTCAAGCGTCTCATAGTTTCCCACGCCTCAAGGTTACAGAACGAATTAAACTCGTATTTCAAGGTACCACTGTATATACTTCTTAACTTTACAGCCAAGGTTTATTAGCCAGTGTGATTGTCTAGTTTGTTAGGAACTACATCATAAGTGATAGCCTTTTTAGAGTAAAAATGAGATCGAACAGATCTGGAATTTTGCTTTGCACCGATTTGTGAAGATGTGGTGTCAGATGCGTTCAGTTCTTTCCCTCGTGTACTGTCTCTGTGTGTGGCTTACTTTCTCCTGAAATGTGGAAAGTGAGTGACCCGTTAGCCACTGTGGGAGGGGGTCTTCCAAGGGGCCGGTTCTGGTTTCAGTGATGGGGTCCTGCCACTGTGGGACTGAGGAGCTCGCACACAAGGGGGCTGGGGTGGCAGGAGTCAGGTGCAGCCTTTGCCTGCGTGACTTCCTCACAGTCAGCGTGACCGGCCACGTCATGCCCCGGCCCACCTGCCGGTTCAGCCTGCCTGTTGCCCTGGGTCCTGCTAACAGAGCACAGAGTTTCCTCACTGCGACCACCGCAGTCTGTGAAAGAGGGCATCTTGACACGGGAACCGTGTGTACCTGTGGTGCGGGTTCATTAGCGTCCAGTTGGCACTGAAAATTTAATGGCAGGTAAACAGCTTCCCAAGCTGGGGTCTTACACCACAGATTTTAGTCTAAATACAGTGGTACCTCGAGATACGAGTTTAATTCGTTCCGTAACCTTGAGGCGTGGGAAACTATGAGACGCTGGAGTCGAGGTAAACTGGTGGGTCGTGTGCAGCCGGACGATCCTTGCGATGACTCCTATCTCAAATGTTGCTCGTATTTCAAAGCAAAAATTGCTCACTCGGTGGCTCGTATTTCAAAAATCTCGTATGTTAGGGCACTCGTATCTCGAGGTATCACTGTACTTCTTTGCAACTGCCCTATACACTCCAGGAGACAGTCATTTGAACCAAGTGAATGGAAAGACTTTCTCTCTCCCTGAATTAAATATAAAAGTATATTTTAAAAAAGAGAAAAATTTGTCCTTGATGAGCATTTTGTGAAGCGATATACTGATATGACAGTATCTATTCCTCATTAGACTTCTCGGGGCCTCTACCCACATCCTCTGGTGACTCCTGCCGTGTTGGTGGCCACTGTGGCAGCTGTCCGACCATGGCACTTATTCCATCACCCCTTCTTTTTTCACTAGGCAGCCTTTTCTGCATAAGGAAGAGCTTTATTCTCATTCACTCACTCATTCATTCGGTATGGACTTATAAAATATTCTTATATTCAATGGGCTATAATTTAATATTCTATTTTGCTGCCTAAGTGGTCCGCATTTGGCTAGCAGGAGTCCCTTTTGTGTGTGTTTTTGATACATCCCTATCATTATTTGAGCATTCCTTTCTGGCATACCAAGATGGTCCCCGACTCATCTTGTCCTTCCCCTGCGTCGTCCCTGAGGTCAGCCATCTTCCGGGGAAGGTCTGGTTCCTGTGCCGGAGTGTGGTATTTAGAAACTAGGGTCTGGGTGCGTGAGAGGGCTTGTCTACCTGTGGGAGTCAGTGCTTCCAGGCCCTCTGAGCAGAGTCAGGAAACATATATGTTGATATTCATCCATCCGTCCACCCACCCGTCCGTCTATCCTTCCATCCATCCACACACATCCACAACTACTGCCGCGTCTACCTGTGTCTGTCTCTACTTAGAACCGCGTGTGTTTTCACTGGTGCTTCCATTTCTGATCTGGTCCGCAGAGTTCCCTCCAGCTTTCCCCGGCTGTTTACACGTTCCTCCCAGACAGCAACGACACGGGCTCCCTCCGTGTGTGAGCTCACTTGTTTGCTCAGTGCGTTTGCTCAACCTCCCAACCTTTCTGCCCGGCCTCTCTGAGCCCCGTACCCTGCTACCCACCTCCCCAGATCGCCGGGCACCATGTCCTCCAGGCCAGGGGGGAGGGGAAGGAAGATGGGAAGGAAGGGCTGCCATGCTTTTTAAGTGTTTTTTTCTTTCCTAAATTGGTGGTTTTCTAACGTGGGTGTTCTGGTTAAAAGTGCCGTTTCTCATAACGCACCCCCCTTCCTCATGACTCTCCGAGTTCAATGGGCTCTTTTAGTGACTCAGCGCCTGGTGCCGATGCTTCACAGACCACACACTGAGTCAGCCTTCCCTGTCCCCGAGGCGGCGGGTCTGCTCGGGGGACGTCCATCCACGGAGCAGGGTCATTAAGAGTAGCACTTTCACAAGCAAGCCTCACTCTTCCATTTTCTTGGCTCTTGTCCTCTCCCTCCATCCCACAGTTTTTCTCTCTCAGCCGTGCCTGTAGTTTCCAGCAGCTGAGGATAGTAAGTTCGCAATGGGAAAGCTTCCCACCACTTCTTCCCCGGGACACAAGCCTGCTTTTTGGTGTTTTCATTAGACCTGTCATACATTGTCCCCGTTTGTGTTTTAGCAACAGCACATACCTGTGCCTGGTGAACACCCCCCGCTGCCGCCCGCCAGGTTTGGCCTCACGCCTGATGGCGCTGGCCACAGGAGAGGGAAGACATAGAAACGTCGGGGCTAGGCTGGAGGGTTAGGAACAGCATAGAGAGCGGTTACTTTTAACACTTTATTTTAAGCAAGCGAGCTCATCAGCTACTTTCTCAGCAAACGG
This sequence comes from Lasiurus borealis, assembly GCA_004026805.1. Lineage (NCBI taxonomy): Eukaryota > Metazoa > Chordata > Mammalia > Chiroptera > Vespertilionidae > Lasiurus > Lasiurus borealis. The sequence goes on along the minus strand of PVJN01015002.1, from coordinate 2,465 downwards.
AATTCATACAAATGACTGTCTCACATGCCCATGCCATCCCGGCCACCGGAACAGCAAGCATCGGATTGGGAGGCGAGACTGTGCGGACAGAGTCCACGCACCCGCCCAAGGTCCCGCCTGCAGCGCGGCCGGAGGTTCCCGGAGGAGAAAGGTGAAGGGCCACATATCTGGCCCGCACCGATCCGGTGTGACTCCAGCGTTTACTTTCTGCATCACTTTTGCTCGATTTAACAAATACGCTGACCTACTGCACACTCCAGCCGGCTTCGTGGAAACGGCTGATTTGCTCTCTGCAAAGCTGGCCGCGCTGCTCTTTGAAGGCCCTGGATCCACGGGTGATGTTGTGATTTGGGTTATTGGCGTGGGAGAAAACAGACAGTAAAGCGAGTCCGCTGGCTAGTCCCCCTCCTGAGATCACGACTCCGCGGGGTGTGTGGGAGCTGGTCTGCCTCGCTCAGAGGAGCGCCGGGGAGCTGTTGGTTTTGGGCCTCATTAAGCACCGCAGCATCGCTGGAGGTGCGCAGGTGCTGCCGTCAACATTTGGCAGCGCATCAGAGCCCGCAGGCCGCGCCGCACCTCCCTCCTCCCCCAGACCAACTTGCAAGGGCTTGAAATGCAGGAGCGGAAAAGGCCAGGCCCACGCGGAATCTACGGAACACGCGTTCCCTGCGTGAATCTGGCTTACTGACTGGTCCACCCCAGCAGTTTGGGATCTCTGTCTTGTTTTAGTTTTTCCTTCCTGCTAATCCCAGGTAGAGGCGTCAGAGTCAGACACAGTTAGGTTGACCTGGTTTTGAGTAAGAAGCTAATAATCTAAAGGAAATAGGACAGCGCTCCACAGCTGATGTCTGAGAACTCACCTGGGAAAGAACCGTCTCAGAAGAGGGGCCGAGAGCTCTGAAGGGGGGCGGGCTGCCTTCCCTCCCGCAGACGGCCTTCCCGAGGCTGGGAGAAGACCTTGGCTCAGGGGACCTTCCAGAAGGCCGCTGGCCTGCGCTACCGGTACGACTTCTTCCTGTAGCCCTCTTACGACAGGTTTGACCTCCTTACACAAAGTGTGCCCCTGTTTGGCTGAGGAGGGTCCCTCTCAGCTGCAAAATAAGCCCGAGAGTCACACGCCGCCATCCTCATCACCCTTCCCTGCTCCGATAACCCCGTTTGGGAGACCGTTTACAGAAGAGTTGGAAAGGTTCGTGGTGGCTGTGAAAGCGTTTCCAGGCTCCGCACAGAGGGCTGTGCTCTGCAGGCCACAGCGAGCCAGCCCTGCAAGAGAATCAAAACAGATGGTGTTGGTTTGGTCAACGCACATGGTGCAAGGCATTTATTTCATGAACGTTTTGAAGGACCACTGTTTCCTTATGACAGGCTTTTGTCTCGTTATTTCTAACCGTGCCTTTATGTATTTTGTGCATTTTGCCTGTCTGGGTTATATGTCTGGAAGAATATTTCCTACACTTTTAAATGTATATATATATTTTTAATTTATTTCACAGAGAGGAAGGGAGAGGGGAGTGGGAGAGAGATAGAAACATCAGTGATGAGAGAATCATTGATCAGCTACTTCCTGTATCCCCCTCCTGGGGATTGAGTCCACAATCTGGGCTTGTGCCCTGATCAGGAATCGAACCCTAACCTCCAGGTTTATAGGTTGGCACTCAACCACTGAGCCACACTGGCCGGGCCATTTCCTACACTTTAGGATCTCAAATACCACAGTTGGACCCAACTGACCTATTATAGGTCATAGCTGGTCTTTGGGTGGTGTTTCTGCAAACTTAAGCAATCGTCTCCAAGTACCGTTCTCTTAGCTCATAGCAACTTTCTTATTTTGTGCAAGTGAAGAACATTCCTGCCAGAGACTCTTAGCTCCAGTCTGATTTAATGGGAAACATAGTGACCCAGGGACCAGAAATAAGGATAGGAAATCTCTATGAGGTTTGGTGACTGTTTTTAGGATGACATATAGGAATTCAAGCAATAGTAAAAGTGATCAAAGGTAAATATTCAAGAACCAGACTTTTGTTCTATGTTTTAAACAGTTAAGTTTCCACTTAAATATTAGGAACAAACATACCTTTGATATGGTAAACTTTAATCCCTTTGCTTTAGTTAGTACTTCCATTTTCTTAACTCATGTAGGTATTATATAATAAAGAGGTAATATGCAAACTGACCCTCATGCCCTCACAAGATGGCTGCCTACAAGCAGGCCAGCAGGGTGGGTAGTGAGGAATGACCAAATGACTAAACAGCAAGTTGCGTGGGGTGACCAGGCTGGCAGGGAGGGGCAGTTAAGGGGCTATCAGGCCAGCAGGGGGGTACAGATGAGGACAACCAGGGCAGTTGGGAGGGGCAATTGGGGGCAATTAGGCTGGCAGGGGGTCAGTGAGGGATGACTAGGCCAGCAGGGGGGACAGTTTGGGGCCTCCAGGTCAGCACAGGGGGCAGCTAGGGGCAACCAGGCT
>PVJN01015001.1:0-45351 GCA_004026805.1 Lasiurus borealis | reverse complement strand
TTTAATAAGAATTCTTATATTTAGACTTCACTACTAGTAAGTCAACAGTATTTCTTTTGTAAGTTTGCATTTCCTTTAGCACATTTTTCTAGTAGATGAAACTACTGTGTACTCAAGTTTTAAATTTAATTTTTAGAAAGTAGCTATGGAAGCAATCAACATCTGTGTTGATATCTGAAAATAAACATTGAGCAGAAAACAATAAGATTAAGTAATATTTACATTATGAGTCCAAATTAACCACATATACAAATGTCTTGAATTAAAGTAGCAAAAATTTGAAGCTAAACCTTTGGGTACTTGAGAAAAGCCTACCATTTCTTTATTCCAGACATTTCTAAACAAGTTTCTTCAAAATAATTAGAAAAGGAAACAAATTCTTATTAGCCATATATATGCCTATATATTTGTTAAAGTTAGTCACAATCTATTTTTATGTGGTATTGTAAAACTGTTATCCTGCACATTAAAAATTTGTGAGTAGTGGTTACAGAAATATTTTTGTTTACTATAATATCAACTGTTACAAAAAAATTAACTTTGCTTTGTGGATTAGCATTGTCTTACCTGCTATCTTGTTCAAAGTATCCTATCTAATAAAATAATAATATACAAATTGACCATACCTCCACTATACCCATAAGCCATGTTCACCAGCCATGCCCACCAGCAATCAGAGTGAGTATGCAAAATAACCCAACCAAGATGGCTATGACCACAAAGACAGCAGGAGGGAGGCTTGGGTTGCCCCTGGTGATGGAGGAAGCCAAGCATTCCGCAGACCGTGGCCGGCCCAGCCCTCTGCTTAAGGCAACAAAGTTTCAATGGCTGAATGAGCAAAAGGCTTGGCTCTGCTCCAGGCTACAAAGTTTCAATTGTAGTAGATAAATAAATCCCAGATACCAAGACCTTCACTTGGGTCACCAGGGGAGCATGGCTGGCCTGCAAACCACCACAGGCCCCTCGCCTGGGCCACCCCATGCCCCAAGGGAACACCCACCCTGATCCAAGACACCCTTCAGGGCAAATCAGCTGGCCGCCCCATGCACCAGGCCTCTATCCTATCTAATAAAAGAGTAATATGCAGATTGACCATCACTCCAACACACAAAATGATTGCCCCCATGTGGATACAAGATGGCCACCACAAGATGGTAGGGACCAGGCCTGGAAGGGAGGGAAGTTGGGGCTGACTGGGCCTTCAAGAAAGGGCAGTTAGGGGTGACCAGGTCCACAGGGTAGGAAAGTTAGGGGCATATAGGCTGGCAGAGGAGCAGTTAGGCATCAATCAGGCTGGCATGGGAGTGGTTAGGGGGTGATCAGGCTGGCAGGCAGAAGCAGGTTGGGTCAATCAGGAAGGCAGGCAAGTGAGCAGTTGGGAGCCAGCAATCCTGGATTGTGAGAGGGACCTAAATGGGCAGTGGGACATCCCTCAAGGGGTCCCAGATTGGAGAGGGAGCAGGCTGGGCTGAAAGACATGAATTTCATGCACTGGGCCTCTAGTTTATATATATAAAAGGTTAATGTGTGACTGTCCAACTGGTTGCTATGTTGCACACTGACCACAAGGGGGCAGACACTCAATGCAGGAGTTTCCATGATACACACTGGCCATTTACAGAGAAATGGCACTGTGGACCTGGTGCCCACAAAGCAACATTTGGTTTCTCCCAAGTGGGACACAGGCCCAGCCACCACCCCAAAGTGACAGCCACCAAATCACAGCTTATGCTGATGAGACCCCATGGCCCAAAATGTGGCCCACAGCCCAGCCCAGCCCAGAAATGGTGGCTGTGGATTCTGGATAATGATATCATATAGCAATGCCCAACTTCCTTTCTCTAGCAACTAGCCTCCTTGCAGTTTCTTCAGCCCAGGAACATGACTTGCTTTATAGCCAGGTGGAAACATTTTACACTTTAACCAAATGTCTGTGAAGCGTTTTCCTGTGCACCATCTCATTTGATCTTCATAGAAGTCTTGGAGTAGGCAAATAGGAGACTTGGTGTAATCATATTTTTTTTTTCATTAGCCGGAAAACAGAGATTTAGAAAGCTGAGAAACTTGACCTGACTGAAGAGATGTAAGAAATGATGGACCTTGAAAATGACTTCAGGTTTTCTGACTGTTCAGAATATAGTCAAACACTGCTACAGTTAAATATTTTACCTTTTGTTCTTCCTGCATGATCTACAATAATAATTTGCTTCATGTTGATATTTACTATGTTGTTGACAATTACCTGAAAGAGAAGTGGGGACATTTCACTGGGCTGGAAAAAGTTTAGTTAAATCAGAAAGCAGGTCTAATTGTTCAAGTTTATCTATATATATAAAGCTCTCACTAGCAGCAATCACATACATGTGTTTTCATCTGTCATTGTTGATCATGAATTTGGTTCCATTATAGAGAAAGGGTGAATAGCATTATTAAAATATTTCTTCTAATTAATTTCCTTTCAATGTGCATGAATGCATGTACCAGGCCACTAGTTAAAATATATTATATTAGAAAAGACAAAACTGGGGAGACAGTAAAAAGATCAGTGGTTGCCAAAACCAGTTTGGCTCAGTGGATAGAGTCTTGCTCTGGGGACTGAAAGGTCCTAGGTTCGATTCCAGTCAAGGGCATGTACATTGGTTGCAGGCACATACCCAATAGGGGACGTGCAGGAGGCGGCTGATCGATGTCTCTTTCTCATCGATGTTTCTGGCTTTCTATCCCTCTCCCTTCCTCTCTGTGAAAAATCAATAAAATATATTTTAAAAAAATAGATCAGTGGTTGCCAGGAGCTAGTCTGGAGGGAGAAGTGAATAGGTAGAGCACAGAAGATTTTTAGAGCAGTGAAAATACTCTGTATGACACCATAATATTAAATACATGTCATTATACATTTGTCCAAAACTATAGAATGTGCAACACCAAGAATGAATCTAAATGTACACTATGGACTTTGTGTGTTTCTGATATGTCAGTGTTGATACCTCCATTGTAACAAATGAACTACTCTTGCTGGCAGTGATAATGAGAAAGCTATGCCTGTGTGGGAGCAGGCAGTATATGAGGAATCTCTGTACCTTTTGTTCAGTTTTGCTGTGAACCTAAAATTGCTCTAAAATATAAAGTTTAAGGGGGTCAAAAGTACAGACTTCTAGTTATAAAATAAACAAGTCATCATTGGGAGAAACCAAGATGGTGGCATAGGTGAACACCTAAACTGCTGCCTCTCACAGTTTCAAAACTACAACTAAAAGACAGAATGGACATCATCCAGAACCACATGAAAGCTGGCTGAGTGAAAATTCTACAACTAGAAGGAAAGAGAGTGGCTCACAGATACTCAGAAGAGCTGCAAAAAGCTGAGGCATGGAGACATGTATGTGGAGAGAATGAGCAGTGGATGCCTGGCTGGCTTCCTCTAGCAGGAGGGAGATGGAAACTCCCTACTGCACTGAACCCAAGTTCCAGGTGAGACTCATACAGGGCGGGTCTGGACTGTCATGAAAAGGAAAGAGTGCATGGAAACTTAGGGGAGCCACGAAAAGACAGAGGTCTGGAGGCCCGCACACCACTACACACAGCGAGGACTGACTGCTGATTGCACCACTGTTTTTCTCTAGCAGGAGGGAGATAGAACCTCCTAACTGTGCTGAAATCCACTTCTGACTGCAATGAACCCCAGTTTCGGGTGAGAATCTGGGGACCCAGACTCATACGGGTGCTTGGAGAACACAGGAGCCAGAAAGATAGAGGTCTGGAGACGCGTGCACGTGTATGTGCACAGTTAGGGCTGCAGTGACTACTGAGGGGCACTGAGACCCAGGGGCCGTGTAGGGCGGGCCTGACTGGAAGCCAAGGCTGTCTGCTCAGCCCTGAGACTCTATCCCACCCAAGCTCAACAGAGAGGCTTTTGCAGTTTTGCAAGTCTTGTATCATAAGGCTGAATCCAGCACAGAAGTTCTCCCAGCATAGCGAACATGCAGAGATAAAGAAATAAATCACAAGTGAAAGAAATGGAGGAAAGCAAACAACTGGATATAGAGTTCAAAACCATAGTTATAACGTTTTTCAAGAATTTCCTATAAAAGATGGATAAATTTAGTGAGACCCAAGAGGAGATGAAAAAGGACAAACTGGAAATTAAACATACACTGACTGAAATAAAAAAAAAGACCTAACAGCAGACTAGAGGAATGCAAGAATCAAATCAAAGATTTGAAATACAAAGAAGCAAAAAACATTCAACTGGAAAAGAAAAAAGAATCCAAAATGTGAAGATAGTGTAAGGAGGCTGTGGGACAACTTCAAGCGTACCAACATCAGAATTATGATGGTGCCAGAAGAAGAGAGAGAGCAAGATACTGAAAACCTATTTGAAGAAATAATGACTGAAAATTTTCCCCACCTGGTCAAAGAAATAGACTTACAAGTCCAGGAAGCACACAGAACCCCATATAAAAGGAATCCAAAGAAGACCACACCATGACACATCATAATTAAAATGCCAAGAGCAAAAGACAAAGAGAGAATATTAAAAGCAGCAAGAGAAAAACAGTTAATTACCTACAAGGGAGCACCCATATGATTGTCAGCTGATTTCTCAACAGAAACTATGAAGGCCAGATGGGAGTGGTGGCCAGAAATATTCAAAGTATTGAATAGTGAGGACCTACAACCAAAATTACTCTACCCAGCAAAGCTATCATTCAGAATTGAAGTACAGATAAAGAGACAGATAAGAAAAAGCTAAAGGAATTCATCAACACCAAACCAGTATTATATGAAATGCTGAAAGGTATCCTTTAAGAAGAGGAAAAAGAAAAAAAGGTAAAGATAAAAATTATGAACAACAAATACATATCTATCAAGTGAATCTAAAAATCAAGTGAATAAAAAATCAGAATAAACTGATGAATATAATAGAATGAGGGGCATATAAAGGGGGTGGACTGACAATTCTCAGGGGAAAAAAGGTGAGAGGGGTGCAGGGAGAGACTAGACAAAAATCATACACCTATGGATGAGGACAATGGGCAGGGGGAGGTAAGGGCAGAGGGAGGGGTGGGAGCTGTGTGGAAGGGAGCTATGGGGGAAAAAGAGGAACAAATGTAATAACCTGAACAATAAAGATTTATTAAATCAAAAATAAAAATAATCAAATAAGTCATGGGGATGTAATGTACAGCATGGTGACTACAGTTAATACTGTATTGTATATTTGAAAGTGGTTAAGAGTAGATCTTAAGGCTTCTCATCACAAAAAAAAAATTGTAACTATGTATGGTGATAGCTATTAACTAGACTTATTGTGGTGATCATTTTGCATTATATACAAATATCAAATCATTATTTTGTATACATGAAACTAATGTTCCATATTAATTATTGTTCACTTAAAAAGAAAAAATTCTATTAAAATTTAGCTACTATAAATTTATTATGAAAATGAAAACTTTTATCAAACTTTTTCACCTACATTTATATTTTACAAAAGATAAATACAAATAAATGTCTGACTGAGAATAGCTGACAATTCGTTTTTCCTCATGTCTTTCTCTATGAATTATTTCCAAAAAGTTCTCTTTCTTAAAGCCAAATATCTTGAAATACTGAATTATGCCATTGTTGCTAGTGTTCAGGGTGCATACCTGGAATTCTGTAAATTCCCCTTCTTGGTGGGCTGATGCTTGCCACATTCATCTGTAGAAGGATTCATCCTGTTCACACTTGATGTACAAGTTTTTTCTTAACCTATTTTCCTTTTTTACTTCCTTCCCACTATTTCTACCCGCCACCTTCTAGTCAAGCAAAGAGAAAGAATGAGGTTCAACATGCCTGGTATGTGCTCAGCACTCAATGAGAGTATATTTATGAATGAATGAATGAATGAATGAATGAATGAATGAAAGAAAAAAACAAACTAATTTCTTATCTATTCACATCCAGTCTTTGGTTTACTAGTTCATCCTTTCAGGCTGTGCCAATCATAGGCAATAAAATAAGCAAAGTGAATATCATGTCTCCCAACCCTCTAGTCCTTCTCTCCATCTTCTTTCCCTATGAGGAGGACCAAAACCCACTGCTTCTCTGCTGTCATTCTAGATCCTAACCCTGATGCATCCATTTCCTAGGGCTGCCTTAACAAACTGGGTGGCTTAAAACGACAGAAACTTATCATTTCACAGTGCTGGAGGCCAGAAGTCCAAAATCAAGTTGTCAGTAGGAGCAAGCTACCTAGACTCTGAGTGGACTCCTTCCTTGCCTCTTCTAGCTCTGGCCTTGCCAGCAACCTTCCGTGTTCCTCAACTTGCAGCAGCACCGTGGCAATCTCTGTCTCTATTCTCACATGACCTTCTCCCTGGTTGTCCCTGTCTTCACATGGATCTTTCTTTTCTTATAAGGACACCAGACATATTGGATTAGAACTCATACTGATGACCTCATCTTGACATGTTTGTGTCAGCAAAGATCATATTTCCAAATAAGTTCACATTCACAGGTAAAGAGGTTTAGAACTTAGGTGTATCTTTCTGGAGGACACAATTCAACCCATTACAATGGCCATCCCTTCCTGGAAGTGCCCCTGCTTCAAGATTATTCCTGAAAAAGCTGACAACTATTATGACAGTGGCAGCAGCAACAACAAGTACAATGGAAACAAACAAAAGAACTCCCTGATGACGATTTATATTATCTTCATGTTTATTCCAGAAGTGCTCATTTTGAACAACTTTGCTACAAATAATGAGAAAAGGAAACAAATCTCTACATCTTGACTTTATTAAAGTCAACAAGTATTTCTGGTGTGTTTCCAATTCTCTAACTTTAGCTACTTACTGCAAGGGAAATCATCTGATATTCATTCAGATTAAAATTTGGGGAAATTGGCATTTTAGTCCAATGATGTGAAATCTTGTGATGAAATGGCAGGTTTTTAAAGCAGGAAATTGGAAAGTGTTTAGGGTGCATACCTGGAATTCTGTAAATTTATGCCAAAGAGACCATCATCAAATCGCCCTCATAATTGAGGTCTCACCTGCCACTGGCATCCAAGTAGAGCAAAGCTTCAATTCTTATCTCACTAGATTCACAAGTTCAAGGTCCAAAAGCAAGTTTATGTAAGTAGGTGAGATGATTTTAAATATGCTCATCCTGCAGGCTTGGGGTAAATGTCTTACACAGTCTCGAATTCAAAATACAGGTATTCCTAGTTTGTAGTTTTAGATGACTGAGGTTTTTATCAGTTGAGAACCCAGAGTGAAAAGAGCATGTGAAATTCCAAGTCTCATCTACTCTCTCTGCCTCCTGCAGACCTATAAATTCTAATCGTCATTATGGCTTGTCCTGGCTCGTCAGGAGTGCACTGACGGTGAGTTGACTTTGCAGTCCTAATTAACGGGAAATTGTAGAGAGAAAACATTCTCTGTTTCTTTTAAAAAAAGATATTCTAAACAAAATTTAGCAAGTTTTTAAAGTAGTATGAGAGTCTGAAAGATTGAGAGCATTATAATTATCTCTAATGAGGCAGTTTAGGCCTCCATCTGTGAAGGCCCCAGGGCTTATGATGGCCCAATCAGATCAGGAGCAGGACATTCTCTGGCTGTTCCTACGCTGTAATTAAGTCATGCAAGTGAGGAATGCTGGCCCTGGTTAGATTCTGAGGTTCTGAGACAGTGTGCTGGGGTGGAGTTCTTAGGTGGTAAACGGAGCCCAAGAACTGTGTAATCTGTTGAAGATGTATTTAGGATCCATGTATGTAAGCTGTGAGAGAGAGGGGTTTTGGGAAGGATAGCAAATATCACTATTTCTAAATGGAAATGGTGATTGCCTCTGAAGGAGCTAACCATAAAGACTAGTAAGTTTTCAAATTTTTGTTTTCTCTTACTTTGTTTTTTTTTATCAGTTTTCTCTGCCCAGGGAGAGCACAAGCCAATTAATATGTGAGAGAACAATATTCTTCCACCAATTTAATGCACTCATTTGTTCATTTGCTACACATTTACAGACTGACTGATAGATGACAGACTGCCAGTGGTTTAGACAGAAAGGAAGGGATAGGAACAGTATGTGTGATACCTGCTTCACAGGGAAAAAGCCTCCACGCTTTCACTTGTGTCTCATATCCCCAGCTACATCACATGGCCATCCCCAGATGCAAGTGAGGCCAGGGAAGCAAGCATGGGTTCCCCAATTTGTATAGTTATCAGAAAGTGGATATTGGAAGGGAGGTAGAGTGCATGAACAATGCCTTAGACAGAAGCACTTCTGAGGAGGTGGTACACAAGAAGGAAACAGGCGATTGAAGGTCTAGAGGAGGTGGATCTAGGCAGAGAACAAAGTAAGAACACAGCCCTAAATTTGGGATGATCTTGGCCAGATCAAGAAACGTGGTATGGCTGGAGCCTAGTGATTGAGGGAAGGTGAAAGAATGCAAGGACCAAGAGGTGGTCAGATGAAGATCAAGGAAGGCTTTGCAGGGTAAGAATGTCAGATTGCATTTTGTCTAAGTATAAGGGGAGCTTGCTGAGAGGTTGTAAAAAGTAAGGAGTAAAATGGCACACCGTGCATTTTCAGAGGTCATTCTGGCACGCTGCTGAGTGGACAATGGATTATTAGGGAGTAGGACAGAAGAAAGAGAGAGTACTGAGGAATTTGCCTCAGGAGCCTGGCAGGAGATGATAATCCTATGGTCTAGAGTGGTAGCAGAGGAAATGAAGAAAGGTAGATGAAATTGGGATTGAATTTATGGAGAAAATCAAAGAACTTGCTGATGGAATAGAGTATGTCATTTATTGTCTAGTGACAATTTTGAGAGCAAAAGGAAATGCTATAAATAAATAATTTGTATCAACAAACCTAAGTGGCTCTCCCAGGCAAATTAGGACAGAGGTGAGGAGAAGAGGGGATGAAAGAAGACTCCTGCTTGGGTGGGGCAATTGGCTCTAGAGACATAGAGAAGAAAGTGTACCAGCTGTGTGTGTGTTTGAAGTAGTTGAGTTTGAGATGGCTGTGAGTAGCCATTTATCTCCAAAAAACAGAAGTAGTAAGAAATAAATGAATAGGTAGTTGGATAGATAGGTAGGTTGATAGATGATAGATACTTTTTTGAGGAATTAAATCTGTAGGTCAGCAGGCTGGAAACTCCAGCAGGAATTAATGTTGCAGTCTTGACTCTGAACTCCATAGGGCAGGTTGGTAGAGAAGAAACTCAGGCAGGATTTCTATGGTACCATCTTGAGGCAGAATGCTTTCCTCTCCTGCAAACCTCTGTTTTTGCTCTTAAAGCTTTCAACTAGTAGATAAGGCCCACTTACATTATTGAAAGTAATCAGCTTCACTTAAAGTGATTGTCGACATTAACCACATCTACAAAACCCTTCACAGCATCACTTCTGTTAAAGTTTGATTAAATAACTGGGTACTATAGTGTAGCCATGTTGACACCTAAGACTATCACACCCATAGAAATGTCAAATAGAGAAGAGCTCACTAGCTCGTGGAGAGGTCTTGGATGATGATATATAACCTTCTGTAAAGCCAAGAAAGAGAATGAGATCCTCTAATGAGAGGGAATATAAATAGAGGAAATGGGTTATGATTAAGTCATGGAATACTCCACATTCAGTGTTTGAGCCAAGAATTATGAGCCAGCATATTAGATAGGCAGTTAAAGCTATGGAAGTAAAAGGAAAACCAAGCAAGTGGTCTTTCATGAAAGCAAAGGTAAAAGGTTTCAAGAAGAAGAGAGTGGTCACCTTATTACATAGTGCTGAGAATTTACTTTAAAATGGAGAAATGGCTAGTATTGACCATTAGATTTAGCAACATGAAAGACAGAAGAAGTTTGAGAAGTGTCAGGTTGAAAGGAAATAAAGAAAGGGAGTGTTATTATGGGATGGAGGAAAAAACCAAAATAGGACATCTATGCCCAGCCGGGGGGTTGGGGCAACTTTCTAAAGGAGATGGGTTCTAACATGGGGGAAACCTAGATGAATTTTCATGACATATTAACAACCACATACCTTTAGTCCCCTGACAAGTGGGAACCCTGAAAAGAATGCTGGCTGTGGGCAGATTTGAGTTTTAAGTAAATTACTATGGTAACCAGGAAAGTATAGATTGTAGGGGCTTTGAGTAGGAAGAGTGGCAGTTAGAGCCCATTTCATAAGTAGTCAAGAGAAGAGATAACAAGCCTGAAGGACATAGGAATGGAAACGTGTTTTAGGAAGTAAAACAATTGTGTGCTTGCTTGAATTCAAGCATAAGGGAGAAAAAAAAAAAGCCCTAATGAGTGTTGTTACCACCAGAAATAGAGTCCAAGCTGGAAAGTCAGTCTTGTTCAATTTGTTTAGCCTTTTGTTGGGTGGCGTGGAAAATTGATGAAGTGAACTTGGGGCCGTCTTGAATTTGAGGTCAGTTCAATGATGTTTCCAGCAGATAGCGGAATCTGAAGTTCTAAAGAGATAGGTTGGCTCAAGTCGTGAGCGCAAACAGGACACTTGGCGCCGTGGGGTCGATGGCATAATCCAGAAGAGTGTGGATACAGCCCTGGCTTCTTCTAGAGTTTCAAAGCTTCGTGGGGAATTTGTGATTGTCCAAGATGTGGGCTGTGTTGAGTGAAAGTTTGGCTAATGCAAACAGTTTGGCTGGTTGATAGAAAAGGTAAAGATAGAGGAAAATGATTTGAAAGGAGCCAACAGCTCACATTTCTAACTCCTCCACCCTGCCTCCCCTCATAGCTAGTCAGTGTGTGAAGGAGGCATCTTTATTATATCTTTTTTTCCCCTCTGGCTTTCTTGCTGTGAGTCTTAAGTTACTAGGGACCTACAGGAGTTTCAATAGCAATGTCATAGCCAAAAGATTTGGAAGCTGACTTTAATGCTTGGCGTGCTGCTAAGAGTCATCTGTTAGGCTAAGGGAAACCGATCATCAGGTGACACACTCATTTTGTATTGCCAAAGTAAGAGCAGCCAAGAGGAGAAAGAAAAACCCAGAGATTTATCAGACAGAATATTGTTGACTAACCTCAATGTAGGGGGGAAAATGGTGATTTTTTTATTAAAGTGCTGAGTAGCACACAAGACTTCCTTCTTATCCTCTTCGTCCTTACAGGCTACCTCTATGAACGTACTGAGAAAGCCGAATTTGTCTGAAGCACAGGGGTGCTTTCTTGGCACGAATCCCAGAATCTTCCTGCACCGTGTGCGCTTGGTGTGGAGGTCAGGAGAGTGGCATAGTTTGGAAGTGTGATGGGTACAAGGGGAATGAAATCATTTTTTCACGTGGTCCATGGATAAATATATCTGACAACCCTTGATGTATTTCCCCTCAGTCTCTAAGACTAGCTGTATGTTGGGGTGGGGGGTTGGTAAACACTATGCAATCTGAGAATGAAATACGGGTGAGTCCGAGTGATGAGATGAGGTAACACTGAGCATTTGCCAGCTCTGACCATGGGTTGGAGTGCTAAAGTTTCAGGCAGTAGAAAAAGGCAGGTGATACACTCTGGATAATGGATATAAGTGAGTTCACTGATGATACCCAGATGAAAAGCTAAAATCCATGGAGAAAAATGTAGCTGTCTACTTTGAAAAAGCCTCAGGTGGTGGAGTCAATACATAGGAGAACCACTATTACAAAAACATGTGGAGTACCTGCAAATGCAATAACTTGGTTTCTGTGTTTTAAGAAACTGCAGGAAAGTATAGAATAGAACAGATACCTGTACAGCCAGTATTCAGAGTCGAAAATTGCTGACATTTTTGTTTTTAATTTTGTAAAGAAAGTTTAAAAAAAATGCCTTATAAAGTGAACTGTACCTTTTGCCTCTCGACTTCCCTTCTCTACCTCCTCAGAGACAAACATTATAGGAATTTGATGTGTGTGTTTCCCATCCATGTTACACACAGACATGCACACACATACGTACACACTCAGATTAGTGTTTTTTAGTATTGCCATGTACTATGTAATTCTACATCTTACTGTTTTGCATTTAATGGTGTATTTTTGACAACAATTCCTGCTGATACGCATTCATCTTATACATTTCAATAATCGTGTACTCATTTCAATTCCGTTTTATGAAGGGGGCATACCTGGTTCCCTCATTTTAATTGTTGTACATTTATTTTAACTCCATTATATGAATACATTGCAAATCGCTTATTTATTTTCTGTGCTGCAGGTTGAATAACCCTTATTCATGTCTCCTGCACATAAGCATGAGTTTGTCTAGAACATATGCCTCAATGTAGAATAGCATATCTGAAACTTTAACAACAATTGCCGACTTGCTCTCTAAAGATACCAAATCATTCTACATTCCCAACATACATACATTGGTATTTTGGGGAGAGTCTTATCAAAATGAGAGTTGGCCATACCTTATGGAAGCCTGAAAAATTAGACCAGCATGTGCATGAAGGATGGGTTAGAATCAGAGGGGCCTCCCAAAGCACAAAGGGCATTTGGCTGATGGTTTTACTGTTTGTTGGAAATTCTGGTGGCCCTCTCTACAAGAGCCCTCCTGGCAGTAGAACTCACTATGAGAGAACCATGCTTCTCTGGCCCTGTATGCTTTGGCCAAGGAACACGAATAGAAAGTTAGAAGTGCTCTCTTCTGAGCAGAAGTTTTAAGAGTCAGCCCAAAGCTCATGATGTTTCTCTGTTCCTCTTGCCAGCAATTTTCCATATGGGGATCACTTCTTCAACGCAGATCCCAAAGTACAGCGGGTCCTCAAATAACTTTGTTTATTCAATATTGTTTCATGATAGCACTGATGAGTTGCCTAAGGAGCTTTACTCTTGTTTATGTCAATTAACTTACGGTAAAATTGGTTTTCCTAGACATCATTGTGCTTAAATTTTGCAGAACCTATCGACGAAGACGTTAGGTGAGTATTTACTGTAAAGGCAACAGGGAGCAGAGCTTCAATCAACCCCAAAAGGACACAAAGCAGGAAGAAAACATAAACTTTTGTTGTTGAAATCCACTTAGATGGTGTGGTCATTATCGTTGCAGCATAACCATGTCTCTCCAAACTGCTACAGACGTGTTCAGAATGAAGAAAAGCAGTGTGGGAGTAACTGTAGACAAATTAAATGAATGAATGACTTTGCGCACTGAGGGAAAATGTTTTTAGGGCTGTGCAGATTGATTTTTAAATCAATACTGAAATGCTATGTTGTATTGGTATTTGTTACATCTTTTATCAGAACATTAGAATCTCTGTAATTTCTTTTGTCATCATACATAACAGATGGAATCAGGAGAAATCCAACCTTCTAAATTAGGAGAAAAATAAGAAGTCAACTGTATACCTGAAAAACTTGCCATCTGAAGATTCTTTATCTTAAGCCTTGGATTGGATCTTGAGAGATATATAATAGATCTATCATCCTTGAATATCACAACACATTAGGTTGTATGCATTTATTTCTATTAAAAAATAAGGCAGGGTTTTACAACTCAGTATTTTATTTGCTATCATTTACAAAGTAGCAAAATGGCCTGGCTGGTGTGGTTCAGTGGTTGAACATCAACGGATGTACCAGAAGTCATTGTTCCATTCCCTATCAGGGCACATGCCTGGGTTGTGGGCTAGATCCCCAGTAGGGGGCGTGCAAGAGTCCAAAAGATGATTCTCTCTCATTATTGACGTTTCTGTCTCTTTCTTCCTCTCCTTTCCTCTCTGAAACCAATGGAAATATTTTTTAAAGTAGCAAAATGCACAGCTTGTAGTTATTTAAGAAAATAACCTAATTGGAACTTGAGAAATTAAAACTGAGGAAAAATTACAGAGGCCATTTGTTCAAAATTCTGAGTTCTGGTGCTACAGAGTGGGAGAAGATAAATTGCAAAGGATATTAAAATGAATATCTCTACACTCTTTGGCAATTCAAACAGATATCCATTAAGCCAAAAAATATTTGTTAAGCTTTTATTATGTGTTAGTTATAATGGTGTGTGAATGGGAGGCTCAAAGAAATGTAAACCCCAGTACTTGACCTTCCTGACCTCAAAATACACTTGGGCAAATGGGACATAAACATATGGAAAAGTGCCTAGTGGTGCTGATAAAAATAAAAAAACAATGATAGATACAGATAAAGAGGATTCCAAGTTGGCCTTGCCCCACCCCCTTGCTCCCCAGTTGGTTCTTACCCAAGGTCAATAGCTAGCAAGTGGCAGAGAGGAGACTGAAATCTGGCTTCTTCCCACCCTGAAACACAACTCTGTAATTTAGAGATGCAAACTGGTGGCCCAACATGTTCTTACTTTCTTTCAGCCTTTCTTTTTTACTTTCTTTCTTTTTTCTGTCTTTCTTTTTTGGTTTTTACAGTTTCATAAAGTCAAGGCAACATCTGATAATAATTCGGGGCGTTCCTGTGAAACTTATATTCCTAGCAACTCTGAGCATCCCATTTCCATGGCCTCCCAGGCTGGAGCTACCTGGTGGTTCCAGTGCATGGAGTGTGCCCTGTCCAGTCTACCCAGTCAGTCTGCTCACAGAACAGAGGCACATGCAGCCACTCTAGCCCTTAGTTTATCCCTGCAGTCAGCCCCATCCTCAAGCCAGCCAGCATAAAGACATTATACAGATGTTATCTGTCCTGGTTTATATAAAAGAAATACCCAACTGGATGCCTAACATTGGAAGATTTAGTTCCCAAACTGTCAAATGTCACTTAGCCTGCACCTGGCTTCTTGTTCCATTTTTCCAACCTTCTTTTGCTACTGCTCTCTTGGTCTAATCTCTGTTTATGTCTTTCCTTGTCATTCCAATTTGATGCATGATCCACCTTCTCTTAGTCTGTGACCTCAGCTCGCCTCCTGCCTCTGGCTTTCATCTCTCTGACTCTGATAAAACAAACAACCCTCCCGTCAACACTCATCCTGGGCCACTGGCCCCGGGAACCCATTCTTTCATGGGCAGGACCTGGTCTAGCCCACTGCCTTGCCAAAGTTTAATTTGGATTGGTGTATTACCATTCAATTTTCTACTTATTGATACATTTCATTCACCTACTTCTAATTATTTTCTGAAACAAATATTTAGAAGAAATGCAACAGATATATTAAATGGTTAAAAGACGAACAATTGAGTAAAATTCAATGAATAAAGAGGGTGAGATACAATTGCGCTATTCCAATGGTGCTTATATATAACAGTTTTAGCTTCATAGAAACCATGGCATAAAAGAAACAAAAAGGAGAGATACTATGAATTAATATAAGGTATGTGACTTTATCAAATAAAACAAACATATCAATGCATCTGGAGAAAAAAAAATTTCTGCAATTGAACTCCAAGAAAAAAAATTAAAGTCTTAATGAGTTAATACTTTCCTGCAATGATGAACTATTCCTCAGAGTTTGGAGATAAATAAAGCCGACACTGCCTTCAAAGAAGAATTTTTCAACCCACAAAAACAGAAGAACATTTTGATGAAATAAGAAAACGCACCCCTCTTTGCAACCTAAAAGCGTTTGCCAGTATTGTAAACATCAGCGTGGTTGGAATGCTCCATCCACAGAAGTGAAGCTAATCCTGACCCCGCTGTGGTCTCTGACAAGATCTAATTTCACTGAATGCTACTCTGACTTCCTAACTTTAATTAGCACTTAGCACCTGAAAATGGATACTTTGAGGGCAAGGGGAAGGAGAGCTTTCCAAAGTTCCTCTGAAGTGACACTATTTTTCTTGACAGGTTCATTGTGTGAAATAGACTCATCATTTCATTACTCCGGGACATCAAATTGTTGGGAGCCGCAGCTCATTCCCCTCTCAGCCTGTCTGGCCTGACAGCTCCTTTACCATGGTTTTGAAATTCCATTATCTCCAGTGACCCCTCTGACCTGCCCTATGCTTGGCTGGCATCTACGCTCTTCGGGTAGGAGGGCTCCCCTAAACCTTTCCCTTTTAGGGCCTTTCAAAGCTGTTCTTTGAGAGACCAAACAAGAGTTTGGAGCCCACGAGTCATGCACAGAGAACTTCTTTGAACTTTCCCCTAACTGATCTAAGCAGACCCACCCAGGCACCCTCAGCAGAGGATTCAGCAGAAAGATTCAGGTGACCATCAAAGGGTTTCCCTCCGCCCAGAAAGCCATCAGAATGGGATCACGAGGGAAAATGCCAGTCGTTACTGTTCTGTGTGTGTGGCCTCGGGTATGTGCCAGCCTCCTGGCTTTTCAATGGCTGCCACACCCCCTTGCCAATGTGAAATGGGGCTTTGCATGTCCCTAGTTCTCCAATCTAGGCCTGAAGCCTTGGCTGATAACATTGTCAGAAGCTTCAGCCGCTGGAGGAGGCGACAGAGAGGCCGGGGTGACGACGGCGCCTTTCAATTAGCACTTTGCTCTGCCAAGCTGGCCGGCCTGTCCGCTGGCACAGAGGCCTCCCACCCATCAGCTACCTCAGACAGGGCGACACAGCCAGAGCTGTGGAAAGGAGACAGCAGTTAACATGGGCAAGCAGCAAAAAGTGAATCAGAGAGAGGAGCCGGGGATATGGGCGGGGCGGGGGCTGTGACAGGGCCTAGCCACAAAACTCCTGCCTCCGGGGACAGGTGGAATGCAGCAGGGAAAGGAGGGCGAGTTCAGACCTGACCTTTCTATGCAAGTTGGAAACTCATCATCCTGAGCCCTGATCTTAAACACGGTTCCCTGACTTTCCCTGTGTATCTGTTTCTGGAACGATCGTGCCGACGCTTGATGGTTAGGAATCCAAGACAAAGTACATTTTTAGACTGCAAAAATGTTGAAAGATTGTTAAAAAAAAAAAAAAAAAAAAGTAGTCCTAACTATGATTGGCATGATTCTTCTTGATTTTCTCTTTCCGTGTTGCCTTGGAGACACAGCCTCACGCAGGTAAAGCGCCCTCTCTTTAGGGAACCACAGTGGGTGCGGGAAACACTTCTGCCACTTTTATCAACACACGTGGCAGAAGCAGGTAATCCTCACGAGCCCATATGGGAAACATTAATTCCTTGCAGGTGTGTGGGCAGAAGGCACAGGTGGCCCTGGAAATCTCATCTGGGCACAGGGCTTTCCCCTCGCCAGCACATGAAAGGCTCGGGACCCTCGGAAATCCACCTGCACCCAACAGTCCAGCCCTTGGCACCAGCTGCGGTTGGGGCACAGCCACCACAGAAGATGATTTTTCAGCGGAGAAGCTATCACTCTGATAACAATCACTCGCCATTATGGCGTGGAAGCCGGTCCTAGAAAAATATGTGGAGAAACACACGTTTCTGACTTTAGATACAGAGCCAGCCTTTGAAATCCGCCGTCCCCCTCTCAAGGTGATTGCAAAGATACAGTGCCAGCGAGGTGTGAAGAATTCCCATCAATAATCGGGAGTGCATAAGAAGCTGCCACTAAAAGCCTGAGAGAGGGCTCGGCCTGTGGTGACTCTGACATTGATCCAAGCATGATTATTCAGCTCTTCATTTCGCCAGCAAAGTGAAGGATTCAAAGGTGAAAAACAGAAAGTTCAAAGAGACATATTGCTTTTTTGAGGTTAAGGCAGCATATTTTGTTAGCGGCGGGAAAGCGGCACCAGGTGTTAACCTTGGTTCGTGAGTTCTGACTAAGAGAGGGATTCAGAGCCAAGACTCAGATTATAAGAGAAAGTTTATTTAGAAAGTCACAGAGGTAGAAGTGAGCAGTAGACGCAATGGGCTCAGGAAACAAGTTCCAGCAAAAGAAGGACCCTTAGAGCTTAGTAAAGAGAGAGGGGGACCAAAGGAGGAGGAGAGGTTTGGGCATGCAGGGCAGGGGGCAGGAGGGGGGATCTAGGAGAAGCAGGGGTGGGGGGGGGGGGGGAAATGTGCCAATATGAGGCCACAGAGAGAGCCCAGCTGGGGACTCTGTCCTGAGGGCTTTTACCTGAGGTCTCAGGGGTGGATCATCAGCTTTCCCAATGTGTCTCCTTAGCTCCTCAGAGTCTCCGCTGCCTGATTGGCACCAGGGGAGGGGTCATTAGTCATAGCAGCTGGTCCCGATCTCGCCCATGGCATTGCTGTGCCTGTTTTTTTGCTGCTTGTATGGGCCTAGAGCTGAAACACATCTGAGGCCTAGATGTCACCTCCAGGGGTTAATACTGAGAGAGAGAGGTGGTGCAAGGGCTTGTAGGTTAGCCCGCTGCTAGGCACAGGGGGTTCTCTGCGCTGGTGCCTCTCTGCACCTGGCCCATCATTCCTACTCTGCTCAGGCCCATCTGTCTACTTCATATTTCACTTCAATAAGGACCAGATTCTACCTACACAGACTTCTTTTATCTTCCAGAAACCGAGCACCTGTAGGAAATAAGTTTCTGTTTGTCTGACTTTTAGTTTTGTGTTTATTCTTTCGAACAGGAGATGGGGGAGATCATAGCTGGGCCTTGCGGGGTCCTCCAGCAGAGGCCCCTGGCGGAGGAGGGAACTACCAGTTGGGCCGGGGCCTGCCATAGCTCAGACAGGTTAGGAAGGACGGAACGAGGCACAGGAGTGAAGGAGGGAAGGGAAGGGCAGTTTGTCAAAAGTCCCGGGCATCAAATTTGATAGAATATGGGGAGTGATTGAACAGAGAAGAGAAATAAGAGAATTTAAACCATTTTTGTTATATAATTATTATAATACTCAAAAAACAAAGTAGTATAAGGAACTCCCATTCTCCTTTCACAAATTTAATAATTATTGAGAGTTTTTCATATTTCTTTTATCTGCTTTTTTTTTTAATGTGTGTGTTTTATTTGTTTTTGTTCAAGTATTTTATAGGAAATCCTGATCACATGTCACTTCACCTTCAAATATCTGACAAGCATTCTGATTCCCTTACAGGACTGTAAGGCCATTATCACACCCCACAAAATTAACAATAGTCTCTTGACTCATCTAAAAACCAATCCATAAAAAGTCTTTAAAATATCCTTTTGTTCAAATCCAGGTCCAAACAGGTCAATGTAATTATATTTGCTTGCTATGACTTGTAAGTCATGTGTCATCTAGAGCCATCTCCCTTGGTTTTTATGTTTGTGCATATCATTGACTTTGAGGAAATCCCAAATCCTATCTTTTGGCTGTAGAAGATCCCACATTTTGGAATTATGTGTTGTTTCTTTGTGCTATTTTTCCTTTTTAATCCTCACTGGAGGACATGCCTTTATTGGTTTTTGAGAGGCAGGAAGAGGGGCGGGGGGGGCGGGCGGAGAGAGAGAGACAGAGAACATTGATGTGAAAGTGTGACATTGATTAGTTGCCTTCTGAACATACCTTGACCTGGGGATCAAACCCACAACTGGGTATGTGCCCTGGGAATAGAGCTCATGACCTTTGGTGTATAGGATGATGCCCCAATCAATTGAGCCACATTAGCCAGGGCCCTTGTACTACTTATTTTTATTATAGTGTTGAGCCTGGATGATTACAAGAATGTTGAAACCAACTGGCAGAAATAGGGAAATCTCAAGGAGAATTGTCTAGTCTAGAAGAAAGGTAGATTGTGTTGTTTTTTAAAAAAATAAGATTTATTTTTAGAGTAATTTTAAGACAGCAAATTTGAGAGAAAGGTAGAGGGTTCCCATATAACTCCTGTCCCCATACATGCATAGCCTACCCCACTATCAACATTCAGGATGGTACAATTGTTACATTCATTGAACCTGCACTGATAAATCATTATGACCCAAAGTCCATAATTTGAATTAGGGTTCACTCTTAGTGTTGTACATTCTGTGGGTTTGGACAAATGTGTAATGATATATGTCCAACATCATGGTGTCATACAGAAGTGTTTACACTGTCCTAAAAATCCCCTGTGCTCCACATATTCATCCTTCTCTTTCCTCCCCTAGCAAGCACTGATCTTTTTTCTTGTTTCCATAGTTTAGCCTTTTCCAGAATGTCATAGAATTGGAATCATATAGTATGTATGTAGCCTTTTCTGATTGACTTCTTTCATTTAGTGATATATGCATTTAAGTTTCCTCCATGTCCTTTCCTGCCTTGAAAGCTTATTTGTTTTTAGCATTGAATATTATTCCATTTTCTGGTGTACCACAGTCACCTACTAAAGAACATTTTGGTAGCTTCCTTTTTTTTTTAATTATAAAACTTCTGTAAACATCTGTGTGCAGTTTTTGTGTGTGTGTGTGGGCATAAGTTTTAAAGTGCTTTGGATAAATATCAAAGAACATGTTTGCTGGATCATATGGTAAGAGTATGTTTAGTTTTGTAAAGAAACTACCCTACCAAACTGTCTTCCAAAGTGGCTGTATAATTTTGCATTCTTACTGGCAATGAATGAGAGTTCCTATTGCTCTACATCCCCGACAGCATTTGGTGTTGTCTGTGTTCTGGATTTTGACCAGACGTGTAGTGGTATCTCCTTGTTTTAATCTGCATTTTCCTGATGACATGACAGTCTTTCGTGTGTTTACTTGCTATCTTCTTTACATCTTCTTTGGAGGTTTGGGGGTGTTCATTAAAGTAATTGGGCCATTTTTAATTACGTTGTTTATTTTCTTAGTGTTGAGTTTTAAGTGGTCTTTGCACATTTTGGATAACGGTCTTTGTTCAGATGTGGCTTTTACAAATATTTACTTCCAATCTGTGTCTTGTCCTTTCATTCTTGTGAAAGTTTGTTTTACCAAGCAGAATTTTAACATTTTATTGAAGTCTATCTTATTATTTCTTTAGAAAACTGTGCCTTTGGTTTTGTATCTAAAACACCATTACAAGGTCATCAAGGTTTTCTCCTATGTTATCTTCTAGAAGTTTTATACTTTTGCATTTTACATTTATAGCTGGGATCTATCTGAGTTCATTATTGTGAAAGGTGTGAGGTCTATGTCTAGAATAATATTTTTGCATGTGGATGTCCAGTTTTTCCAACAATATTTGTTGAAAAGACTGTCTTTCCTCCATTACATTGTGGTATTGATGTGGGTCTGTTCCTGGGTTCTCTACTCTGTACCATTGGCTGTTTTGTCTGTTTTTTGTTTTTTTTTCACCAAAACCACAAGTTTTAATTACTGTGGCTTTACAGTAAGTCTTAAAGTGGGGTAGTGTCAGTTTTCCAACTTTGTTCTTCTCTTCAATATCATGTTGACTATTCTGGATCTATTGTCTCTTTATATAAGTTCAGTTTGGAAAGAACACTTTAGACCAAATCCCCAGAATTAATTCATCTCCAGTTTATTTTTGTCCCAACTAAAATACTATTGATTACATCAACAATAAAAATAAACAAGCAAAATACCCCACTATGCCTCACTCTATGTTAATGCTATTTATGTCTGTAGATGGTTCTGCCTTAGGAATATCAGGAATTGTAAGCTCTGCAATGCAGGAAGGGCCTATTGAATTTATTCCCTACTGTTTATGCCCAATTTTTCCTAATTTTATGAATTGTTTTGAGGAAAGTTAAATAAAAACACTTTCCACTTTGAATATGTTAAAATGAATAAAAGAGGAAACGGTAAATGCATTATCTTTACAAGCATCCCTTTTCCTATTTACAGAGAAAATATTTTCATTGAAAAATAAAATTCTCATATTTCCATTTATGCCAGTGACCAGCACAGTTCCTCCTCTGTTTTGCTTTGTTGTGCTCTGGCCCCAAGTATTTCCCCATTCTCCTAAGATTTGGGACAAAACCAGTCCCCTCGGCTCTCTGCTGTGCACTGAGCCTTCTTCTGCACCAGCCCATTTCCTTCCTTGAACTCTCTCCCTGTTTTTAAAGAACACTCACCCTTACTGATGTTCTTGTTATCAACACTCTAACATAGCATTTGGCTAAGTCATTTGTGTATAACACCAACATGGGAGTTTATAGGCAAATCATACCCCTTAAATTCCTGCTCATTTGAGCCTGTGTGCTTAGTTCTGAATAATAGAAGATAAAATAATTAGACATATTTATGGTGGGATCAGGCCTAAATGGGCAGTCAGACATCCCTCTCACAATCCAGAACTGCTGGCTCCCAACTGCTCACCTGCCTGCCAGCCTGATCTCCCCTAACTACTCCCCTGCCAGCCTGATTGATACCTAAATGCTCCTTTGCCATCCCGATTGCCCCTAACTGCCCTCCCCTGCTGGCCTGGTCACCCCTAACTGCCCTCCCCTTTAAACTTGGTCCCCCCGCAAACTGTACTCCCTGCAGGCTTGATCATCTACAACAGCCCTCCCCTGCCAGCCATCTTGTGATGGCCATCTTGTGTCCACCTGGGGGCAGTCATCTTTGACCACATGGGGACAGTCATCTTGTGTGTTGTAGTGATGGTCGATTTGCATATCACTCTTTTATCAGATAGGATTTTTTTTATTGATTTCAAAGTGGAAGGGAGCAGAAAAGAGATATAAACATCAATGATGAGAGAGAATCATTGATTATCTGCCTCCTGTGTGCCCCTTCATTGGGATCAAACCAGCAACCCAGCCCAGGAACCAAACCATGACCTCCTGGTTTATAGACTGATGCTCAACCACTGAGTCATGCCAGCCGGGCCAAGCCATTTTGAATGTTGCTCTACAGCAATTCTCCTGTAGTTTTCAACTCAGAAATGGGATGTTTGACTCTCCGAATTTAATCAGCAGTATCCATAGATGCTACTTTTTCATGAAATCCCCCCAGTAAGCTCCATGCTAATATATCAGAAGCAAAGAAACACACACTCCATTCCCTAAAAGAATGTGGCAGAAGTGTCGTTATACCACCAACAGGAAGTGTCGATATATTCACAGCACAATGAAGTTTTGGCAAACACCTTGGAATGCATTGCCACCCATTGCTACTTCTGAAATACATGAGATCTTGTTACTTGATAAGCTAATAAAGAAGATACTACTCTATCACAATTATTCTAATATTTTGATAATTGTATTTCAGGAAATTTGGTTTCCTGTGACAAGTCCACTGTTATTGGTTTCTTTGGTATCTTATGTGTTTTATGTTATGGTTTTGAAAATATGTTCCCAAAAGCAGTCCAGGGGTTTCACCAGATTGCTCTGGAGTCCTAGGCTCAAAAATTGGTTAATAACTCCTATTTGACTGCCACCTTTATGTTCATAAATCATTCCTCCTCAACTGTGAAGCAATCTACTTAAAAATGGTCAACTAGCTTCCTCACTGAGAGGAGTGTGTGTCACATGGATGAGGTAAGTAAACCTTTGCAGACAGAGGGTGGGGCTTGTGGGTCTGCAGTCACTTAGGTCTCACCTGGGAGGGTGGCCCCACCAGGGCTGAGTCAGAGGGAGACTAGGCAGCTGTACCCAAGGCCATGGGAACCGGGAAGGTAAGGAACAGCATCCCCCACCCCCCCAGGTTCCTAGACATTGGCATTTCTCTCTATCTACTTCTGACTTCCGGTTTCCCAGACTCTGTTGGACTCTCCCCAGTTGGGCCCCATTTCTTCTGTCTGGAGTTTCCATCTCTGCTTTGACTCATCTTCAGGGGCCTGCCTCCTGGCTGCCAGAGTTCTTGCTCCCCGCCTGCTCCTTGACAAAGCCCATGTCTCTAGAAATGCCCCATCTGGCCAAGCTGGCCCTTCACCCTGATATAACAGAGAAGTGGTAGGACAAAGCTCTACTTGACCATAGAGAAGCTTCTATCCACAATGGGAGGAAATACTAAGTTTCTTCTCTTTTTTGGTCTCCTTCATTCATTTCTTCACCCCCACCAATCTGTTCTGTGTATCTAACCTTGTCAGGGTTGTGTGCGTGTGTGTGTGTGTGTGTGTGTGTGTGTGTGTGTGTGTGTGTGTGTTTTAGATTCCACACTTAAGAGAGATCATTCAGTACTTGTCTTTCTCATCTGATTTATTTCATAAAATGCCAAGTTTCAATGAGAGGTTCGTGCAAATAAAGATGTAGGCAGGTTTGGTTTGGTTTGTTTTTCTGTCTGGATTCACAGATCCCTGAGTAATATCCACTAACACGTCCATCAGCCGAGTCTCAAACACTAGCCATGGATGACTGGAAAGGTAATTTGTGCTTCTGGGAACGTACTCAACTAGGGGTACAGCGCTCTCCATTCCACTCATGACTCAGTATTTCTCTCGCATGTCCACCTTTCTTTAAGCTTCTTAAATTCCCCTTAGTGAGTGTAGGGGTTCTTCGGGAAGGCTAGATGCCCACTCCAAAGGCTCCTCGGGACTGACAGGAGATGCCACTGCTTCCCTCCCTCGCTGCCTGCTGTTGCCGAGGCAGAGGTGCCCACTGAAGTCTCACCCTGTGACCCTCCTGCCCAGGGCATTGCCATTGTGTTGGCCGCATGAGATGGCCCCCGTGGTGCTGTCATCATGGAAAACCCTGCTGCTTGTGCCACCCGTGCAGTCAGAGGCAGGCTTAACCAAGTGCCTGGTGGGTGGTCAGCATGCTTAGGTGTTCTCCGCATTGAAGTGAGGCCTGTGTTCTCACAGGGCACGGAGATTTGGGTAAAACTGCTCTTCTAACTTGTAGGTGGCTTTGACCTCAGCCCCTTGCCCAGGCCTCTAATGTGAGCATATGAGGGCTAGGCGGCGGCTGAGGAGGGGGCAGAGTGAGGATCTGAATCACGCTTTCCCTCAGACCTTGGCACGTGGCCTTGAGTCAAATTGACAAGCCTGTCTCTTTTTGGTTCCCCACTGATCCTTTCCCAGGAAACCCCTCAGCTCTTCATTGATGCAAATCTTGGGCAGGCAACGCCCTGGCCCTCAGCAACCCTAGGTGGGAATGCATCTGGGGTGACAGAGTTCAAGCACAGGTTGAGATCCCGAACCACAGGAGAGGACAAAGCCCAGTCCTGCAACTGCGCATGCAGCCGTCCTAAAGTTCAATTAAATAAGCCATGCAATAGCTTAGGCTTTGGGGGAGGTCTTCATAGCAGAGGTAGGATTTGTGACTTCTGTAAAATAAAGGATTGCCAATATTCTTTTCATGGCCTACTATGCTATTAATATATTAGTAGAAACTGTCAGTTGTAATGTGGTGAAGATTATTAAGATGAACCCCTTGGGAGCTGATAATTTGAAAATGTATGTTAATTGCCATTCTTATTGGCTGCCCTAAAATGAGAAGTGAAAGGAAGCCAAATCCTCAGTTATGGCTTTTTAAAAAGTTAAATAATCATTTAAAAAATTATTTATATCTTTACCCATTCATTAAATCTGCTGTATGTAACCACCACAACAATGATAGCAATAAACACCGATAATTTGATGATAGACAAATAATTATAACTCACCAAACCACTGCAGCAACACTGTGATTGGTAGTGTTACTGGTAGTTTACAAATGAGAAAACTGAGGCACAGACTCAGTTAAAGACCTTACTTATTATAAGGCAAGATTTTAAGAAGTAAAACCATGTGAATGTAAGAATATTTCTTACTTTAACTGCTTCAATGATCATAACTTAATGCACATATTGCCCTGAATTCCTTTGTACAATCATGAAAATCCTCTACCAGTAATTTCCAAAGTGTGGATTTGACCCATAGGGAGTTGGAAACAGTTGTGAAATAAATGTGGTTACATTGGTTTAAAAAATAAAAAATAAAAACCTGAAATAGAAGAGATTAATGGAGAACCTACTTTCAACAATAAAGATTAAAATAATATAAATAAATACAGAGGTAGAATGAAAAAAGTATACAAAATATCAGATTACATCACATATGATAACGGTAAATGTTTCATGAAA
The DNA here is from genome assembly GCA_004026805.1 of Lasiurus borealis. NCBI lineage: Eukaryota > Metazoa > Chordata > Mammalia > Chiroptera > Vespertilionidae > Lasiurus > Lasiurus borealis. Next base: position 19,681 of record PVJN01015001.1, on the reverse strand, counting down.
CTTTTAGTTTTATATTATGTGTGTGTGTGCGTGTCCGTTTGTCTGTCTGTGCTGGGTCACATATAACTGGGTTACAGTCAAAAGATCTTCACAGTCTCCAGCCTCTGCTTGGCAGGGGCAGGACTGTGCGGGTCAGAGCTCATGCTGAGTTAACTGCTCCTGCCTGAAAATGCTTAGCTGGTTCCTTATCCCAAGCACAGCTAAGGTATCAGACACCCTTGCCTTTGGAACACAATAACAGCTATCTGTCTATTTCCTTCATGGTGAGATCAAAAGTAGCATATTATCTTCATGACATGAGTTAATCACAGAACCCCAAGAAATGGAGCCACACACACAGCATGACTCAGGTAGGATGATAATCACAAGGGAACCATGGCAAGAAGGCTTCCTTGCCCCTCCTCCGAGACTGCCAGTCCTGAGCAGATCCGCATTGTCATCTCATTGAGGGTAACTGTAAGGAACCTGGCAACCAGAAAACCCTGTATAGGAGCCTCTGGTGGATGTTACCGCAGAAACAACAGCCCCCATGATGCCCAACCTCATCCTCCCTTGGGTTATAATAAGGAGCATCCTTGCTTACATTCTCTGAGGCATGAAAACCCCCTGGTGATTGGCTAAGCCATCTTCACCCTGTATCCCTTATGTGTAGCTGCCATTCATTGCATGCTGGGTGAATGTAAGGGGGTTTGCTTTTGATGTGTGCATTCATTTTGAAGCATAATTTGGACAAAATCATTTAAAAAATAAGAATTGCCGAAACCAGTTTGGCTCAGTGGATAGAGCGTCAGCCTGCGGACTGAAAGGTCCCAGGTTCGATTCATGTCAAGGGCATGTACATTGGTTGCAGGCACATCCCCAGTTGGGGGCGTGCAGGAGGTGGCTGATCGAGGTCTCTCTCTCATCGATGTTTCTAACTTTCTATCTCTCTCCTTATCTCTCTGTGAAAATTCAATAAAATATATTTAAATAAATAAATAATAAGAATTATTTAAATAAATGCACACAAAGTAAGTAATCGATATGTAACATATTTTGAGACTTGATGCACTCAGAGTCAGTACAATTGTAAACTAGGAAATGAAAAGCAGCCCTGGAGCTGAAACCAGTTTGACTCAGTGGATAGAGCGTCGGCCTGTGGCCTGAAAGGTCCCAGGTTCGATTCAAGGGCACGTACTTTGGTTGCAGGCACATCCCCAGTTGTGGGTGTGCAGGAGGCAACTGATCTATGTTTCTCTCTCATCGATATTTCTAACCCTCTAACCCTCTCCATTCCTCTCTGTAAAAAAAATCAATAAAATATATATTTAAAAAAAAAAGAGAGAGAGAAGCAGCCCTGAAGACAAACCTTCTGGCCTCTCGGGCCATATTATTTTAGCCCAATGTTGCTGTCAGACTCAGAAACGTCCCTGGCTGTGCTGGGCTCAGCCTCAGCACTGGCCACCCTCACCCACAACCCTTTGTGGGAATAGCTATGGGACTGGGTGTTTTTGTTACCAACTTATCATAAACTTTGCAAGTATGAATCATTGGCAGAAAATTCCCAAGGGAATTCTCGACTATTGACAGTTTGGGAGATATGAAAAAGTTACACTCTTGGCCATAACACCACTTGCTGCTCACAGTTCTCTCTAAAAATGTAATGCTGCCACATAGATAAAATTAAGGATAGGGCAAACATTTTTTCCTTGCTATATTCCATATCCTGTCACATTCTCTCTGTGTCCTCATTCTTGAGTTTATGATAATAACTGCCTGCGGTTAATTACCTAATGTTATTTATCACGCTCTTAGAATGTGCTGCACTTTATGACAAATCTTTTATATTCACTGTCTCGTTTGATTTCTACCACACCTCATGTGGCAGGTACAACTACTATGCCCATTTTATGGTGAGAACACTTTGGACTACAGAGTTATGGGAGATTCCCAAGGTCACACACAATGAATGCAGACAGAGATCTGTTGAATTCTAGGCCCCTGATCCAAGCTGTGCATCTCTCTGTTTGGATGTCCAGGTTCCTGGTTGGCATCCATCAGCCCAGTACAAAGAAACAGCCTGGTTCCCTAACTCTTGATTAGTCACTGCCTTATACACTTGAGCTTCTCAGAGTGTTATGTTGTTGTTTTAGGACAATATAGCCAACACTTTAATCTATCTATATAACATAACCCTTCATCCAGATTTAAAGTATAATTTTTCAAAACTAGGTAGAAGAGAGTAGAATCCTGGCTCTCATATTGATATGAAAATAAACATGCATTAAAGATTTTACTTAACACATTAATGAAGCAACCGGTAAGACACAGTTTAAAAGAGAACACGAAGAACAGAACCATTCTTATGGATCAGGAATATTAAAATGGATGTGCAGACAAAGGCAAAACCAGCTTCTTCTACAGTGGAGCAAACAAGTCCGCAGAGCTCCTACCTGGATAGAATTGATCTCAGTGTCTTTAGACGGCGTTGCGTTGCTGTCAGTTATCTATAACTAATGAAGTTCTGCATCAGTTCAAAGGCAGAGAAAAACATGAATCGGATAGCCTGATAGTAGTACACTCCGCTCCAGGGAACTGCAAATCCAGCCACCACTCTATCTATGAAGATTCATTGAATGCATTCACATCTTCCCCCTTTGTTTACTTACAGTCCATAGCTGCCTTCACACCACTAGAGTAGGATGGAGAGTCACAAGAAACTTCTTGTGACCCCCCCAATGCCTAAAATATTGACCATCGGCCCCTCACACAAAACATTTGCCCACTCCTCCTCCATATAAAGTCTAGTTTTTCTCCGAAGCATCTTTTTTTCCTCAGACCAGCTAAAGCAATTAGCTCAATAGGCTATGGAAGGCAAGTGACAAGGAGCATAGGAATTTCTTTCAGAGCAATAACTAACTGAGGGAGATATTTGCTGTATTAGTTGGTGAGAGCTGATATAACAAAGATCCCAGAGACCAGGTGGCTTAAACAATAGGTATGTGTTTTCACCCAACTCTGGAGTCTGGAACCCTGAGGGCAAGGTGTAGGCTCCTTCTGAGGCTGTGAGGGAGAATCTCTTCCTGGCCTCTCTCCTTGCCTTGGAGATGGCTGTCTTCTCCCTCTGTCTTCACAACCTCTTCCCTTTGTGTCTGTGCCCTAATTTCCCTTTTTATAAGGATGCCAGTCATGTTGGATTAGGGCCCATCCCAATGGCTTCACTCTAACTTGATTACTCTGTAAAGATTCCGTCTTTAAATATGCTCACCTTCTGAGCTACTTCGGATTAGGACATCAGCACATGAATTTGGGAGTGGACATGATGCAGCCCATAACATTTGGTTAGAGGGGAATTTGTACACGCATTAGCTGTACTATGACGATGATCTGATTCTCTAACAATTTATGAGAAGTGCACTATGGCAGCCTATCCAGATGCAGAGCCATTCCATCGCACTGCTTCTGGAACTCAGTGGCTATTTGAGAACATCTCTACAATTGTACTTCCCTGGGTTTGAAAAAGTGTTGCTCTCTGGTTGCAGCTAGCAAGCGTGGAACACTGACATAGCAACAATACATCCAATGTATTCCTTATCATTTTACAGCTACCATGTATCTTGGTTTATTATAATAAAATCAGAAAAACAAGATCTTACTTTGGGTCTGAATCAGTAGCTCCTTACATAAAGTGCATTTTGCCATTGGCTTAAACAATAAAGGCAGAACAATGAGGTGCAAAACAGTGTGTTCTTTCCTTACTCTGGAAAAAAAATTTCTAACGGCTTCCCCTGCGTTTAGAGACATTTAAAGATGCTGTATATGTACTGTAATTTGGTTACTATTGATATTTTCATGCCCGTTAAAAGAAGTATAGCTTTTACACACAAAAAAATCAGCAACATGGCATTACTTGCGGTCAAGAGTAAAATCCATCACAAAGGCAAGTCTTGAGACCAACTACTTAAAATATAGAAACTCTGTTCAAAGATCATTATTGAGTGGCTATTATCTTCTAGGTCCATTTTGATATGTTACTTCCACTAATCTTCACAACAGCTCATCAAGATGGGGGTTACTAGACCTCTTTTCACTGATGAAGAAACTGAGAGTCTAGGAAGTGAAGTAACTTCCTCATGAACTGGTATTGAGCTCTGCCTGTTGTGGTTCAGGGGTTGAGCATCAACCTATGAACCAGGAGGTCAATGTTTAATTCTAGGTCGATCCTCAGTAGTGGACACGCAGGAGGCCGCTGATCAATGATTTTCCCTTATCATTGTTTTTATCTCTCTCTTCCTTTCCCTCCCTCTCAGAATTCAATAAAAATATTTTTTTTAAAAAAAAAAAGAACTGGTAGCAAATAAGCAGCAGGCATTGGAGTCGCACCGCCACCCACGGCCAGTGGACATGCACTTTCAGCTCTTTCATGAAAGCTGTGACTATGATGGAGCTGTGTAATTGAAAGAGCCCCTTTGCATACCAAATACTGCATAATTTGGTTTGAACAGGAAGACACCACCTGCAGATTTCACGCGGTGCAGGAAGCAGGAAAGACGTGGTGATGAGCAATATTGCACTGAGTTGCAAACCGCTGGATTCCAAGTGCAGGGGGAGACATCACTGACCGGTCCGGCCTGCTCTTCCTGGCAACAGGATCTTTGTCTGCTGTGTTTTCCTAATGCTCCGATTAGACCTCCTGTTGCTCAGATCTACAGAGGGCAAGCCCTCTGAGTTATTTCCCTGCATGTGGAAATTGGCAAAAAGAAAGGGAAAGAGCCTGGAAGGAAACAAATGGATCCCATTTTCTCTCTCCTTGGTTATCACCATTAGCTATTGATTGTATTCGCTGAAATAATTAAAAGCCTCTCCCAGTTTTTCAAAGCCTCGAAGAAAAAAAAAAAAACTGAGAGCGTTCACAGTCCTTTCTGTTTTCAGGAACTACAGCCAAAGCCAATTCTACATCTGGACAAGAGAAGGCATAATTTGAGTGTTACGGAGAAGCTTTTGTTGCCAAAAAAATATTTCTATATCGACTTGCTAGGAGCTGACGCTTCATGAGGAAAAACAAGAAAAACGGGCATTGTCTTCAGAAGGCCTGAGTTAAATAAACCATGTGTTTCCTGAGCAAAGGCCTTCTAACCTTTAGAAACTGTTCATCAGATTAGACAGCTGAAATTCGGGGGTGGAGGAGCTGAGATACTAAACAGGGAGCCTTTGGTGGGTGTGGTTCATACCAAAGCACACTTGGCAGTTTGGTGATGGGCTGAAGAGGGCCCGCCAGGAGGATGCAAGCCCAGGAGGGCACCGGCGGGAGGCCCACAACATGTGGCCTACATGGTTGGGAGGGAGAATAAAGCAATGGGGCATCAAACGCTTTCAGAACCAACGTAGCTGTTTCTCTGAGGCCTGATTATTTTACTAGCCCCTCTGTTTAAAGTCTCTTATCTGTTGGCTTAACCTCTACTTTATAATACCTGTAATATATGCAGGTAAGCGAGGCCCAGATGGGCATTGAAGAGGCCTAGAGAGTAGGATTAGGACTGACTTACCCAAGGCAAAGGGGACCACCACACAGGCAGTGCGATCTAGGGAGATAGAGAGCTAAGTCTAGTTCTGACTCTAAGCAGTTCTGAATTACTGTCCAGGGAGAAATAGATATAGACACGTACCTCCTCCTCCCCATTCCTCCTTCTTATCTGATAACTGGAATTATGTGCGAGAGTTTACGTCCTTTCATTGAAGAGACTGAGCTCTGTTTAAAAAGGAAATGCCCCCACAAAAGAGAAATGGTCAAGCTGTTTTCAGCCATTTATATGTCAGCAACCGTTGATGTTTGTTGGGATAAAAGGATTCCTTTTTTAAAAAAAAATTTTTATTGATTTTTAGGGAGAGAGGAAGGGAGAGAGAAAGAGAAAGATCGATGTGAGAGCGGAACATCAATCGGCTGCCTCCTGCACGGCCCTGCAAGAGATGGAGCTGGAAACCCAGGCATGTGCTCTGACTGGGAATCAAACCGGCAACCTTTTGGGGGCAGGGGTCAATGCTCCAGCAGCTGAGCCACACCAGCCAGGGCAGAAAAAACAAAAAAGGATTCTTAGTCACCCTCTAGTCCTTATTGAATCTGAGCCTCTGGCTTTGGATACAGAAAGTTCTATTTTATTTTTCTGGATCTCCCATCCCCAGCTTCATTGAGGTATAATTGACTCCAAAAAATGTAATATGTTTAAAATATACATTGTGATGATTTGATATATGTACAGATTATGAAAGGATTCTCTTTATTGAGTTAATTAACATATCTATCACTTCACACATTTCTCTCTTTTTTTTAGTAAGTATTTTTAAGTTCTACTCTCAGTAAACCTCAATTATAAAGCACAGTGTTATCCACTATACTCATCATATTACACAGTAAAGGCGCAGTGCATGAAATTCATGTGTGGGGGGGGGAGGAAGAGGGGTGTCCCTCAGCCCAGTCTGTGCCCTCTTTCAATCCGGGACCCCTTGGGTCAGGTGCCTAGGCCTGGCTGGTGATCAGGGCCTGTCAAGGCTTTCCTTCAACCTCTCCCCCACCCTCCCGGCTGCTGGCAGCTGGCCCCACCCCCGCCACTGCCACTGCTTGCCATCTGTGCAGCACTGCCCCCCCATCCCCTGCCACCAATCACCTCCCTCTGCAGGTGACAGGTATCGGGTGCGATCACTTGGCTGGCCTGGACCTCCCTCTGCTCGGCGATCCCTGGCCAGCCCCACACACCTGCCACAGCATTGCTGGCTGGTGGACTGAGCCTCAACTCTGTGGGGCAATTGATCACGGGGCCCCCAGATGGATCGTCCTGCAGAGAGAGGACCCGCCCACCTGCTGCAGCACCGCTGGCCGGGTGATCAGTCACGGGGCTCTGTGACAGATCACCCAGCAGAGGGAGGCCCGGCCCACCCGGCTGGGGCTCCTCGATCAATCAGTGCAGAGGGTGGCCTGGGCCTCCCTCTTCAGGGTGATCGTGGGGCAATGGCAGGGCCCCCCAACCAATCACATGGCACCTGCCGTGGCTGTCCCAGCACCAGTGCATGCCATAACGTGGACATCCAGAAGGTCATCCAGAAGGTCATCCAGACCCTCTGCTGTTCGATCATTCAGTCTATTTGCATATTATGCTCCTATTATTATAGATTAGATCCTCAGAATTTACTCATCTTAGAGCTAAAAGTTTGTATCCTTATAGAGGTTTCTCCATATTTTCCCACTTCCCCAGCCCCTGGCAACTACTTGTTTCTATGAGTTTGACTTTTTAAAACATATTCCACATGTAAGTGATGCCATCCAGTATTTGTCATTGTCTGGCGGGAAGCTCTGTGTTAAAATGGGGCATCGAAGTGTACAGAACTAGTTTAGTGGAGAGCCATCATTTTTAGAACAAATTTTTTTTCCAAAAAAGTTATTTTTCTTAATAAACAAAACTTATTTCCATAAAAAGAATATATTCCTCCTGAAAACTAAGATTAAAGCGCTGTGGTTGCTACTTTAACAGCAGCTTTATCTTAGGTGCTTTCTAGTTCTCCTGCAAACTTCCAGCAACATTTTTGGCAAGTGAACAGTCGTTTGGGGAGACACTCAGTAAACCTGAGGTGAACGGAAAAAGTCCATGTCTCGTGATGTTTACACAGAACTATTAACACATCTTCTTATTGCTTCCCGATCCCCAGTCCATATGCATATAGTAAGAACAGGGACAGAAGTAAAGTATATGAAATTCATGAGAGAAATATTGCCTAAATTTTACTAGATGAAATTTCTATTAGAGCCTGGATGCACACTGTGGTTTGCATTAGCAAGGTAACTGACTGTGACTAAGTGGCTTATACTTGGGCATCTTCTCTATGAGAAGCAGAAATATGTGTTCGTGCATTGCGGTCTCAGGTCCACAGCTCAAGAGGTCCAGTTCGGGACACACTGGTCCTGTATTAATAGGGAACACAAAAATGAACATTCATACATATTTAAGTATGTGACTTATTCCTTCCCAGAACCTTGATATCAAAGTGATGCACGATGCCTTAACAGCTGCTCTGAACAGAGATGGTACTTTAAGTACCACACACACACCAACCAAAAGCTCCTGTTAGTATTAATCGTTTTTCACCCATTTGCCTCTTGTAGGTTTTGCAGTCTATCACAGAGTAAAAACGTAAACACACTGGAGAAGGGAGGCAATGGAGTGGAGCCGAAGTTACATATTTACACCAGAAAAAGAAAAAGGAGGAAATTGGAAGGCAATCTGGCAGTACTGTATCTATAAAAATTTCAAATCTGCATTCCCTTTAGTACAGTAATGCCACCACTAGGAATTTACGTTAAGGATATTACTTGGAAAAGCAGCTCCGGAAGTTAATCATGTATGTGATAAGAGAGGTGGCTTCACATGTAAATTGGATTTTCTCATAGTAACACAGGTTTGCCAGCAGAAGGCTCTGCTCCACACAGTCACTCAAGCCTCCACCATCTTTGAGCTACACACCCTTTGGAACTTGTGACATCCTCAGTCACAACAGCGGGAGAGGAGTGGGAGCATGGGGAGCCTATACCTTCTCTTTTATCCTTCACACATCATCCTGGTACTGGCCCAATGCCCTTAACTTAATTGCGAGTAATGCTGGGAGCACTAGGGGAGTACATAAATTACCTGAGGAGCCCCACTATCTCTGCAGCTAACCATGAGATGCTCATGAGGTATTGCGTGTAGAAGATGAAAAATCGAATTTTGCTAGTGGGGGTTGATTTAAATAAACTGTGGTATATTATGTGGTTGTTGATTAAAAAAAAAAAAAGTAGATCTGAATGTACCAATAAGGAAAGATGTCCAAGATGTATTATTTAACAAAAGAAGCAGCACATAGAACAATGTATCTCAGGGTGGTATCTATAAAGATTGTTTTTAAACAAGTGTGCATTCACATGCAAATATATGGGCACAATATTTTTTTTTTTCTGAACTACTGGACAAGATTCTATTTATGATGGCTATTTTGAGGGATGGAGGAGAGGATGAGAAAAGTAGCATACTTTTTCAGCAGTGCAGCCACAGTACTATTTTTATCCAACATTTTAAAAGATAAAAAGCTAAATTTAACAGGCCAGTTGATATATCAAGACATTCTCATTAATTTTCTCAAGATCAGCAATGATAGTATGCTTTATTTGCAGGGAATTCCTTCTTTTAGATGCTAAAATGTGGGAAGAAAGTTTCATGAGGTCTACAGCTACTTTCAAATGCTCCGCTAAAGAAGTGGTGTGTGTGTGTGTGTGTGTGTGTGTGTGTGTGTACAAACACAAAGCATGCATATATCTACACAATGTTAACTGTTGAATCCACATTGTAGATGCATGGGAGTTCATTGTTCTGGTCTGTCACCTTTTCTGTATACCTGGAAATTTTCAAAGTAAAAAGCTAAGGAAAATCAAATGAAACTAAATGATCCAAAGCATCTCACCATAAAACAAAGAGCTTTACAGATTTCCTGTCTTTCCATGTCAGGGTTGATGTGGATAGAGTTCAGGAATAGTCACATGGAAACATCTGAAACAGACATCAAAATCTGAATTCAAGCCCTAACAGGTTTGGCTCAGTGGATAGAGCATCAGCCTGCGGACTGAAAGGTCCCAGGTTCAATTCCGGTCAAGGGCATGTACCTTGGTTGCGGGCACATGCCCAGTAGGAGGTGTGCAGGAGGCAGCTGATCGATGTTTCTAACTCTCTATCCCTCTCCCTTCCTTTCTGTAAAAAAAATAAAAATAATAATAAAAAAATCAATATATATATATATTTTAAAATCTGAATTCAAGACGCACCAGAGAAAGCAGTGGTGCTGCTGGTCTGCAGTAAAACCTGTCCTCTGAAAGCATTTCTGTCCCGGCCTATAAAAGGCTAGGGCAACCCCATTAAGCGTAACCAGGCTATTTAAACTGCTTAATCACTGCTGTAATCACAGTGCCTGCTTGACTGGTAATGCCGTTTAAAAAACTCTGTAGCGTATTTCAAACGCTTTTCTGGAGTCTGTTCCTCCAGTTAGCCTAAGTGAGAGACTCTTAAAAACAAGGCACAGGGGGGTGCAAAGCCAGGTGACTTGAAGGCATTCTCTCCAGCTCCCTGAGGTGGCGGTGACTGCAGAAGAAAGCATGGCCCTCCAGCCATTCTTCAGGGGGCGAGTTAGGCTGCCAGCCCAGCGGACGACCACCTCTCCCTGTGCCTTTGAGGGTCCCTGCACGCAGAGGTTTATAGGGAGACACAGCAGTTTCCCACTTTGGGCAATTCTCTGCAGCCTCAGCCTCCGCCCCGCAGCGTGTGGCCGGGGAGCCTGAGAGAAGGAACCATCCCAGGTGTATTTTTCATCATTTGACGAAGTAAATCAAAGCTTCCTCTCTGGAAAAGGGAAATCGTGCTCAGCAGCGTCCAAAGACAGTTTGTTTTTTGTTTTGTTTTTTTTTTACAAACATGCTTGTGACTGCTCCATGCAGTCTGAACTTAGGGTAACACTCCCGCCCCCTGGAAAGTGGTGAGGCTCTGAGGCTCTGTCTGCCTGACAGACAGCCAAGGGCATGGAGACATAAATGCACGCAAGTTACAGTGAGATTAACACCGTCCTTCCTTTTATCGGAAATATTTAAGGGAGTTGGGGGGAGGCCCTTATCTCCTCTCTCCCCCTTTACCAGGAGGAGGGTTAAAAGGCGTTCCTGCAGGAGGAGCCTGAGTCTGCCCTGCGTCTGAAATGCCTGTTCCGTGCAGGGCGCGCTGGCAAAGGTCCAGGGGCTCAGAGACTCCTTTTTCCTTGCTGCTTGTGAGCTCGGGGCTGACTCCTGTTAGCAGACGTAGAGCTCTCTCTGCAATTCTTCCCTCGGAACCAGCTACAAGAAAACTACCAATTATAGCCAACAAACAGCCTTTCAAATACACACATACCATTGTAATGTGGGCTGGAAACCAATTGGAAACATTTTGATTTGCCCTTTAAGGCCAGAGGCAGGCACTTAAGGCAAAAATCCTAGGATGTTCTGAAGAGCAGTCGGACTAAATTTAGCATCTAACCAGCAGTTGGCATATATGTAATGAAAGATTTAAAAGGGAAAAAATTCAGCTCACAGCAACAGAAGATGTAAATGGATGAGAAAAATAAGGCTCCTAATAAACAAATGCTAAAAAAAAAAAAAAAAGCTACTACAGGAATAACACAGAGTGATTATAGTGCTGTCACTACTTCTCATACATGCATCTCAGTTGCCTGGTTGTTATTCATGAAAGTTTGTAAGTTGCTGAGTGAACTGTGAGCTTCCTAATAGGAGGAATTCTGTCTTTCATGGCATCTCTGATGCTTAGTACGCTACACTGCCTGGCACATGTTAAACACTAGATATAGATGCACTTTGGTTAAGTGAACAGATTAATGCGTGTGTCTTCACCGTACAGAAGCTTCTAGACTTGTAGATAAGCATGAGTCTGCGTGGGTGGGCTGGTTGTGAGCTTTGCGGACCCATCTAATGAAAGGGCTCTAGGTGGGAATGCTGAAACCAGTGTTTCTGCCTCTTCAGCACTGCTCTCTACTAACCTGGAAGTGCTTGCTGCTAATAATCTACATTTTCAGAGATAATATTTGTGGATCTGTCGTGTTTTATAAGCAACACATCAGAATGAGATGCATGTAGTCAAGTTAAACCTTCAGAAATCTCTGTGAATATCCCAAAGAGCCCACAGCTGCATGGCTGGCCTCGGTGGAGGAGCAGCTATGCAGTTTGCCTGTGGTCACAGAAGGAGCCAGAAGTTCCGGAGAGAGGTGTACCAGGTGCTGAGAGTTGTATGCTTTTTCTCTGAGTCAACTGACACGTCATCACAAGGATGGACAGGAATCTGAACCACACTAAATGACACGTATAAAACAACGAAATTTAAAGTTACGTTTATCTTGAGTGGTATGCAGATTACCCAGGTGATAAAGAACTAAGAGACGGAAATATTTACAGATCTGAACGAAAGATGAGCCTTGAGCAATTCCTATAGCTGTCTTTTTTATTTTCTTTCTTCTTTGATGGACCCTAGAGTTTGACATTCATTTGTATCACTTTGTGTTTTTTTTTTGTCTTTTAATGTTTGTGTTAATGAAGCCACTTAACAAAAATGATATAACTGAAGAAGAATTTTGCAGTATTTGGCTCCAATTGATTATAAGAATTTTTCTTTGATGACTTTTATCTCCCCTACTGTTCTTAGACTTTTTAAGATAGTCACCATAGCTCTAAAAACAAAACACACGCACACACACTCTAATCTTTTCATTAAGGATGAATGGCACTTAGGAAATAATAGCACTATTATCAACGAAAAGATGTTTTTTAGTCATACAGTTCCTTGCCTCAGAATACAGAATCAGAGGCATAAATAAATATAAAGGAGGTATAAATGATAAGGATGTGTTCCAAATACCAGTGTGAAAAGAATTATCAAGTAAGTAAATTAAGCTCAAGCCTACAAGGACAACCATGTGAAGTTGAGCTAAGTTAACTGGTGGCAGAGACAACCACCAACACCTAACAGGTTTCCTGGTCCATGGTGAGCCCTTAAGAAATATTTACATAGAAGACAGAGGCCTGTTTGCACAGACTTGAAAATGCTTTTAAATAAAGAAGAAAAAAAAAGATCTATTTAATAATTATGCATAAAAGGTTGAAAACACTAGATATGGCTCCCAACATTGTTACTGGATTTTTGAATTTTGATGCTAGGAAGAGAGAACCAATAGCACAACTCTCTGAGCCTTGTTGGGGGTTTGTGATGGAGGTAGTAGTAGTAGGTGAATGGTCAAGTGCAGTCAAGGTGTAGGGAGGGTCGCACGTTAATTACGAGCCACTCCAGTGGTCTTCAGAGCTTTGCCTGTGGGATGGCAGCACAAATTGAAGCTTGCATCCAAATGCTTTTGTACAGCTGAACATGCTGATGGTTCTGCTTCAAATCCTGGACAAAGTTAAAAGTGACCTTATTGTGTTAGAGTCCCACCCTCTACTTCCCAGGTGAGACTGAACTGCACAAAACATGAAGGGATTTGCTGGGAGGCCCTGGGGCAATCAGTAGCAGAAATAGAGCCAAAGCAGGTCTCACCTTCCATTCATTTAACACATTTTATCAACTAATGCTTTGTAGTTATATATGTATGGAGGTTTTTTTGAGGGGGTTAGTTATTTTTTTTAATGTAATTAACTTTATATTAATATTTTAGGGGATTCTATTAATCAATTTAGCACAGTATAAAAGTCAATTTAGCACAGAAAAAAAAGCAATTTTTTCTTTTTAAAATATAATTTGAAAGAGGGGCAGGGAGAGAGAAAGAGACACCAAAGTGAAAGAGAAACATTGATCATTTGCCTCCAATATGCACCATAAACAGGGATCGAACCCTCAACCTAGATACATGCCCTGACTGGCAATCGAATCCACAAACTTTTGGGATTATGGGATGATGCTCCAACTAACTGAGCCACCCACTAAGGGATCTCTTTAGCTTTCGGTGCAGTTTAACCACCAAAAATTGTTTCATTTACCTGGTATGCTATATTTTATTACAATTAAGTATAGTACTTCAATATTCCCCAATCAATGCTCCTGCGCTGACATAAGGGGTAGGAAATATTCTTTTCCATTCCAACACTGAAAATTTGCCTTCGAATATGTCTGTACTCTAAACATCACACACATAACCTCAAAACAAAAACAAAAGCAGAACCCAGGTTAGTGTCCTTTGCACTAGCCTAGCAATTCTGTTTTCTCCCGAGCCCACCTTAAGGCTTATTTGCTACAACCAAAGAGTAGGCTAATCATCCTTTTCTACACGCAATAGGAAACTGAGTTTTTACTCCTCTGGATTTTACTTTGTTGCTTTCGCTGATTCTTCTCTGGGCGAGATGTAGAGACTGACTGTAAGCCGCACAGTACAGCGAGTGAGATTTTATAGGTTGTTTTTTCCTCATTTCCATTGTGAACCTTTATCACAGCGTTTGAATGGGCAACTGTTTTCCCAAAAAGGGAATTGACAACAGCGGGAGCTGTTCTGAAGCTTGGCCAGCTGGCCAGGACAACACTGGGTGATGCAGTGCAGTGCTGTTGCCCCAGCAGGCTCACCTCTCAGAAGCACCCAGGGAATCTGGTTATACAACCTCTGCGAGAAGTTTCTGTGTGTGAGACTCATCGCCAGTTAAAAGGAAAAACAACCGGCCCCATTTCTTCCTCTCTTCATTGACTTTGACTTACTCAATTTGAAAAACGTGGTTTCAAAAACAAAGTGGAAGCAACATGCTGTATCTGGTCATTTAAATAGTAAGAGAGGTCCCAAAGTACATTTGAAAATGCAGAAACATCTGTTCTTTTCTTTTTTTTCTTTCCTTTTTCAATATATATTTTTATTGACTTCAGAGAGGAAGAGGGAGAGGAGTTAGAAACATCAATGAAAGAGAATCATTGATCATCTGCCTCCTGCATGTCCCCTACTGGGGATCAAGCTGGCAACCCAGGCATGTGCCTTTGACTGGAATCAAACCCAGGACCCTTCAGTCCACAGGCTGACAATCCTCTATGCACTGAGCCAAACCTGCTAGGGTTTCTTCTTTTTTTCTTTTTTTTTCCAGACTAATCCTTAGTAATCTTGGTATACAGCGTATACAGCAATTTACTTAGTGACTTGGCTATAAATTGCAATGGAAAGCAGTTAGATGTAGCAGAATCAAATGCTAAGATACTATTCTAGCATCAACTAAAATGTGGTCCTCTAGAGTTATTTTATTTTATTTTATTGATTCCTGAGAAGAAAAAAAAGGGAGACAGAAACATCAATTATGCAACTGCCCTACTGAGGATTGAGCCTGCAACCCAGGCATGTGGCTTTGACTGGAATCGAACCCAGGACCCTTCAGTCCAAAAGCTGATGCTCTATCCACTGAGCCAAACAGGCTAGGATCCTCTGAAAGTTTTGTTTGTTTTTTTAGCGAGGAGAATGCTTGATAAGCATTTCTTTGGTACCAATTCTGTACTAGGCCGACACAGCAAAATCCCTGCTTCTAAAACCAGCCTTTCAGGAGAATCTCCCAGGGAGCTTTTGAAACATAAATACAGTATTGACGTACTAGCACTACGATCTTGGGCAAGACAATTGTGCCTGGAGAACCTTCTGGATCATTTCCTCATTTCAATTTACTTTCTCATCCCCTCCCTACCTAAAACACCTCACTCCTTGAGGGAAGGATTAACCCAAAATAGTGTAGAGATCTGAGCATTTTCCCCAACAACAGCTGCCTGCGGGTGATGGAGATGCCGTAAGGGAGGGAAGCCTGGCCACCAGTCTCTGCACCCCCAAGCCCACAAGAGAACCTCCAAATTGTCAGAGTGCCAGTCACCTTGGTCACCTTCCCCAGGAAGGCCAGCCCTGAAGTGTGGTGAAATTCACTGCTGGCCTCTGGCTTGCCTCAATCCAGGATCACAAAACACGCTCTTTATCAACATTACAATTTCACCAAGAACATTTGACGTTTTCCTTCCTCTGGGATTAGTCCCTGGAGAAAAATGAAGCTGCCGATAGCACACTGCTTTGCTTGAATGGAAACCAGATCAATGCGGATTCAACGCTGAGATAACAAGAGTGTGTTTCCCTCCTTTTCCTCTCACTGTTCCCTTTGTAGGTCACTGGGCAGACGGTGCCACCCAGGTGAAACTCAAGCTACTTTCTGTTTGGGATGACTATGACTTTATAAAACTTCACGGCAAAACAATGCGTGTAAAGAGTGCGTTCAATCGTCTCACGGGGCAACCAATGGGTTCATGGCTCTTTGCAAGATTAGCACTCCCCTTAAGGGCATGGCCTGCTTTAAAAACGGGCGACAGAAATGCCACGGGCAGAAGGCCCCAGGTAACTGCCATCACAGAGAAAGGGCAGAAGGTAAATTAAAATAACAAACAAACAAACAGAAAGAAAGAAAAATGAAAAGAAGAAAAGGAAAATACGTTGAAAGCGCTTTTTCCATAGGAAAAAAATATTTTATTTTTTTAAGAACAAATTCGGTTTGAAACAGACGTGGAACGTGACTCACGGATTTCATTGTCTGGGGGCTAACTGCAATGTGGAACTAAAGCAGACTGAAAACCTATGACAGGCTATGAAAATAAAACAAAGAAAGAAAAAAATATTTATAACTCAGGCATAATACTGTGTTACTTACAAATTGGACAACGAAATTTTAAATAAATATTCATGGTACATAATTACGGCACAAATATGCAGCAATTTGGCAACCTCTTATACCATTTTTTTTTCCTCATTACAGTGCAAAGGGGAATGACACTGCCGTTTAACAAGCTGTAGCTAAATACATTGCAAAATTCAGATTTTATACAAAACATCTTGCTTAGACTTTATAAAAAACCAACATTGCTCTATGTACACAATCTGGGTAAGAAAAGCCATTTCTGTCTTGTTTGCATGTGTATTTTTTATTAAAAAGGTGAATAAGGCTACTGTAACACCCCAAATCCATATACAGTAAAATCTGGACCTATATACAGCATCTTCACTTAAACATTATGGTGCAAATTCCAAAGTCGGGTGACTACGGATGATAATACAAGCAAGGCATTTACAGTAACTTTCCAAAGCTGAACCAACTTCAAATAAAGGGACAGTTGGTAGATTGTCATATTCTGCACCAGACACAAAACAGACGCACAGAACACTTTTCAATTGGTCGCAGGTAACTCTTCATCAATTCATCTGATTTTTCACAGTTTAGCATATAACCAAAATGTAGCCAACTGATGATACACACATTGGATTTCATTACAATCAGACTATTTCCCATTTCCCCCCTTCTTGCCCCTCTCCCCCATACTAAAGGTAATTTTTGATGGCTTACAAGAAAATCTTGTATGAATGCACATAAAGGAGAAGGTTGGGGTGATGGAAAGAATTACATATGTACTGTGGCTGGTCACCATGGCAACCTTCCACAGAAATATGATATAGATATATATAATATATATTGCAGATATATATTATACATATATGTACACATGTATACCACACACCCACTCATACATACACATACGCACTTTGGACCAACATCATTTTCAGGTTCAGGAAATAGAAAAGAATAAATTCTCTTGCAACTCGTTTTTGCAGGTATTCACTGGAGGTTCGAGAACCTTAAAATGCTGTTGCTAGTTTTTTTGTTTTTTTTTTCCTCCCAATTCAGAAAGCAAAGTGTTACCATAGAAACAGGACTATGTTAAAGATGTCTATTTTGCATAGCACATAAAAAGTAGGTTTCCTGTTTACTTGTTTTGTTTCCCAAAAGGGAGGGGTGAGGGGGTAGAAGGAGGGAGGAGGGAGCTAAAGCCAAACTTTCAGCTGAAAACACCCCCCCTGGATGTGACCTGGTGGATTCTAGTGAACACTTCAGCCATAAGGCAAGGGAAAACACAACACAGAAAATAAATGCCGGAACATCTTGTCATTGTTAAATATATGATGCAGTAACATCGATTTCCTGGTATTTGGGGCTTGCATTTCCTAGTCTACAGTTACGTGAGACGCCTTCAGAGGACTTGGTTATTTTTGTATTTGCTCTCATTATTGTTATTTTTGGAGTGATGTTGTTTTTCCCAGAAGTAGCTGTCCAATTTTTTTTTTTTTCCTTTTCCTTTTGTAAAGCACTGAGCATTGGGATGACCTAATTGCCACAAAGTGAATTTCACATCTTCTGGTGTACATTGTGTGCAATCTTAAAATATATATTAGTAAAAATCTTTCACTTTATATCCCTTGTGTTCTATACACCTATTATAAATACATCCTATCCTCCTTCTCCCCCTCGATAGCATAATTTATTTCCGTCTTAAGGACCCTAAGAGGTTTGCCATATGTGCTTCACCTTGACCCAGAGCACCTGCACTCGGCCTTGCTCAGTACCTACGCCGCGGTCCCCGCGGCCCGGACAGCACCGCCATAAACCAAAGTGTTATAAGGCTCGATCGGGGAGGAGGGAAAGAGAAGGGGCTTTGTGAGGGGAGGGGTCGGGGGTGGAGACAGGGGAATCTGACTACCTTTAACATGAGAATTCTTTAATAATGTTAATGATGATGGAATTACAGCCTGTTTGACCTTTGGCTTTTCAACTTCTAGGTCAGATTTGGCTCTCTGCTCTTTTTTTTTTTTTTCTAAATGCTTTCCCTGTGTTTAATAAAATGTGATAAGTATAGCAGCTGAATCTGCTTTAAACATCATCCAAAGCAGACGGACTTTCCTACAGCCTCGGAGCTGTACATCTTATTGCCAGTACCACAACAGTCCTGCGGGATCTCTCGCCCCCGCCCCGCCTCTCCCTTCTCTCTCCAGGCCTGTTCCTCTCTACCAACAATGACCCTTTGTTCCACCCGGTGAAGAGGGATCTCTTCTTTTCCTGCAAGTTGCTATTTGATAAGAGCGAATTCCTTCCAAAGCACCCTAATCCACTGTGTGCGTGTGTTGTCGTGTCTCCTACTCAGTCGCCTCTTAAAAAATCTTAGTGAAACCAAAGTGCTGTGCTACCTAAATTGCGGGGGGGCCCCCCCTCCATCACCCCGACCTTTTCCCAGCTTTCTGTCTCAGAGGCAGTAGCGTTGAACTGTGTTCGCAGACAGCCCTTTCTTTCCTTCCCCTGCCCTGCCACTCCCTTCCACCGACTCCTACTAGTCTTGAGCTCGCTGGCAGCCTAGCTAGCGTCTTGGGCTGGAAGGCTTCCTTCTCAAGCAAACACCATTGCTAGAAATGCATCCTAGGAGCAATCCATTCGGCTGCAGCTGTTGGTCTGCAAATGGATGGAGTAGGAGACGCCCCGACGTGGTGAATGTTCCATGGGTGATGCAGAACGCGGCGTGAGGGGGAGATGGCACGGGGAGGACGGCGGCGGAGCCCTGGATCACACGGGGCGTGTGTGCCACCGGGAGGCCTCAGGCGGGCGCTCTCTGCCAGCCCCGCCCGCCGAGCCAGAGGTCTGTGCAGAAGACGACGACGACGACGATGGCATTTCCAGGCCTGGCATCCCCCGGGGGGGCATCTCTGCACCCAGGAGGCGCCCAGGGCTCTCTCTCGCGTCCACCTGCCACGGTCTTTTTTATTTTATTTATTTTATTTTTTTGCCCGGGGCTGCGCAGTGCAGGCCTGAGTGACCTTGGCGGCGGCGGCACATGGCTTGGAGGAGGAGGAGGAGGAGGACGGGTGCGAGGCGAGCGCCGGTCCCTGCGGGCACCTTCTACACGAGTCTCCCAGCGGTCGGTGAGCATCATCGTCGGGGATGCACCACGGGTCGGGTCGGTGAGCATCATCCTCGGGATGCACCACGGGTGGGTGAGCATCATCCTCGGGATGCACCACGGCCGGGAACGCTACAGACTAGGGAAGCTGTCCATCTCCACGGGGCCCTGCGGAGGAGGCGGCGGCGGCGGCGGCGGCGTGTGCCCTCCACGCCCGCTGTGCTTCTGTCCACCGATCCAGACACAAGGGGGTCAGCCGCGCCCCCCACCCCGCCCCAGCGCGGGCGCGCAGTCAGCTCCCTCCGGGGAGAAGCGAAGGCACCACCGCCGCGCGTCTCAGACCTTGTAGTAGATGTTCGCGGGGCTCTGCGGGGGCATCTCCTGGACTATGTACA
>PVJN01015000.1:0-45171 GCA_004026805.1 Lasiurus borealis | reverse complement strand
GGGGTTCCGCCTGGGTGGAGAGGGCTGTGGGAGGGAGCTTTCTCCATCAGACTCTGTTCTGGGCAAAGTGCCAGGACCTCCGAGTTCTTAAGGGCCTCGAGAACGCTTAAGGCCCAGGAAAACAATTTATTTAGGCCTCAAAATGAAAAGGGAAAGCCGCAAAGTTGAAATTGATAAATGTTTAGTCAAATATCTACCAAGCATAACATTATCAACTGCTCACCTTCTCCTCCCGGCTCAGCTTCTGCTTGGTTACATATAATTTGTAGTTAGTGTGGGATGTGAGGGTATTTTAATACGTTTGATCTGACGGGGGAAGGAGGTTGTACGAGTGAAGAGTGTCTACGGTTGAGAGGATATAGAAGCCAAGTGTGGGGGTGGTGGTGGTGGGTGGGGCAGGGCCAGAGGAGCAGAGAGCAGAGACTTCACAGGGGAGTGGTGTGTGGCTGGAAGGATGCTAGGAGGGGAACAGCATGTGCAAAGGCAGGGCATGGCGGAGCCTGCTTGCCTGAGGACCAAGGATCCTTCGTTGCCCCTGCAGCCTAAAGAGGGTGGCTCAGGGAGGAGGGGGGCTGAGCCCACCCATTCTCTCCCTTCTTGAGCCTCTCTCCACCCTCACGCCTTCTCCATCATAAAAGCCTCTCTCTGCCCTCCTCCGCACAGAGACCGGGCCAGCAAGGGGAGGCCCAAGTCTGGCTGGGTCATGACCCCACTTCTCCTCACACAAGGCCTCAACCCCGGTGAGTCATGGCACAGCACAGCTGTGAAACCCAGGGGAGAGAGAGAAAACAGCTCAGAAGCACAAGCAGACTCCCAGCTCGCCTCGTGGCTCATTTCTAAACACAGGTCCCTGGTCCTGTGCTTCATTCTCTGCAGCCAGTGTCTCAGCGGAACCGTCCCGCATGTCCCTTTCAGGGAGCTGGGCCGTGTCAGGCCCATTTACAGTGATGCCCACTCCCTGCCCAGACGCAGGAAACCTCTAGGCCAGTGTCAGGAGCGTTGGCAACCCCTGGCTTCCCGGGGCTCGCAGAGGGCAAGCCTAGCGTCTGGGCAGATGCTTCTCAGACCGGCGGGATCCACCTGGGCACAGACCTGCCTCCCCCATCCCAGCAGCACCGACTACTCATCCCATCCCAGCAGCCAGTGTCTCCACCAGGGCCAGCAGCTGGGCCGTCCTTCCTCTTTTCCAGAAATGCCTAAGCTGCAGGGGTGGGGCTGGAGGCAGGCAAGCTGGGCCTGGCCCAGGGACAGTCCCTGGGGGAAGGGCCCCCTCAAGCTGCCCGCCAGCCAGTGTGTCCCTAGCTGAGCCGCTCAGCAGTCAGTGTAGGTTAGACACTACCTTCCCTGGCTCTTGGGCTTTCCTTCCAAAAGGAAATTCTCTCTGGCCTCTGGGAAGTGGTGGCTGCTTTCTTCTCAGTAGGAGGCAGAATCTAAGAGCCATTAGGTGGGGAGGGGGTGAGGGTGAGGGAGGATCGCAGCATCACGCCACCCAGTGTCCACACAGAAAATCAAGCCCTGGGCCCAGGCTGCTCGGCCACACCTTGCTGAGCAGCAGTGCCCAGGCTGCTGGTCTCTCTGAGTCTGCTTTCCTGGTCTCACGTGGCTGCCATCAAACGGCTCCATCCCACACCTGCAGTGCTTGAGGCAGGGCCTGGCAGACAGGACGCCTCCGTAGGTGTCAAGGCTGCAATAGTAATAGCAACGGCAGTAATTTTTTATGGTTGCTATTAGTTTATTGTGTCAGTGCTGCTGCCTGTGGTTCAGAGCAAGCAGGAGCCCCCAAAGCCCTCCCTGGTCTGGCTCCCCCACCCCCACCATTAGTGCCCCGCCTCCCTCCCTCACCCGTCACTCCAGTCCTGCTTTTCTAGCCTCTAAGCCTTCACACATGGTGCTCCCCCTGCCTGGAAGGCCCCTGCATCATCTTTCCTAGGAAAACCCTCTCTCTACCCGGATCCACTCAGATGCCACCTCCTCTGTGAAGCCAGGTCAGACCTCCCCTCCTCCATCCCCTTCTGGAAACCCCCTGGGTTGCCAGCACCTTCTCTGGGCTCTCACAGGAGTTGGCACACCCATGTCATATCTCCCATCACACAGCCCCGAACTGGCACCTGCGTATCCCCCAGCAGGGACTTCCTGTACCGTCTTTTCCTGTGTCCCTGGTCCCAGGACCAGTTCATGTGGCACGTCCATGAGTGATTGTTGAACAACAGGTAAGTAAGTTCTCAGTGCCAGGTCCTCCTGGGTCCTGAGGGATTCACCCCTCACTCTCCCTGTCCGAGTCTCAGTTTCCCCATCTGTACTATGGGTGTGATCGCCCCATGGGGCCCTATCTCTCCCAGGAGAACAAAGACCGCTGGCCTCCTTAGGCTGGCAGCGCTGGAGCAGGGCAGTGAAAGGGAAGGTTCTGTTATTAAGCTCATTAATTCTGGTTCCTGGTCTTTGGGGAGAAGAGCTTGGCTGGTGATCAGGGTTGTTAGGGGAGACAAAGGCGGCTAATGTCAGCGTCGACCCAGAGCAGCCAGACTTGAGGCTGTGGAAGGCGGAGCAGGGCCACTGGGACCCAGAGGGTAGGTGGGGAAATTGGGGGTGAGCACCTTTTTCTCCTGGAGGCAGGGAAACACCAGCATCTTCTTCCTGAAGCGGCAGACCCCGCGGCAGTCCCTGTGATGGCCTGAAGGTGGCGCTGCAGGCTCTCACAAGTGCTGCTCAGCAGGGAGCAACCAGGCATCTGTAGGTGGGAAGGGATGTGGCTAGAACAGAGAGCAGGGAAGGAGAGGGAGAGAGATGGGGAGAAGGGGAATAGAAAGAACTGACTGGAGGAGAGGACAGAGGGAGAAGCAGGGGGACCAGGAGGGAAGGGGAGAAATGCTGGGATGGGGGAGAGGGGAGGAGAGAGGGGGAAGAGGTAGGCTTCTCTCCATCAGAGTTGGAGGAGCTGGATCCTTCGGCATTTCCCCCCCCTCCCAGGCCTGCAGAACCCTCACCTCCCTTAACACCCCATCCCTTCATGACTCCCCAGGGCCCCAAGAACGTGCCCTCCAGCCTCTTTCTTCACCTCCCACCTCCCTTCTCCCTCACACCCCAGGCCCCAGCCACACAGCAGCCTGCCACTTCCAAGGGCACCAGGCTCTCCCTGGTCACCAGGCCTGTGCAGGTGCTGGGTGCTGTTGCCAATCAATACCCACCTTCTCCCTATTCCTCCTCCTGGCGCCCCCACTTCTGCTTCAGGTCTTAGCACAGACACCACCTCCTCCCACAGGTCTTCTGTGACCCCATGTCTTGGGGGAGTCCTCCTTGGGCTCCCTACTCCTGCATCTCGCCCATCTCAGTGCTGACTACTCCGGTTGTGATCCCCTCACTTGTTTCCAGACTGGGAGCCCCCCCACGGGTGACCTCAGCATGGCCAGTCCAGGCTGAACGGGCACAGGCGGGCAACAGACGACGCCTGAGAGAGGAATGCATGGTGGAAGAAGGGCTGAGTGTAGGAGACAAGGAAGGGCGACATGAGCCCTCTGACCATCTGGAGTTCCTTTTGGGGGAGCAGCATGTGGCAGAACCTGCTCAGCTGCAGAGGAAAGGGCGGTTAATAGAAGGACTCAGGTCTCAGAGATGCCAAAGTCAAGGAATGCAGCCAGAGCTTAGGAGGAAGAGGGTCCAGGCCCAGACCAGGAATGGGGGCACCAGCCAGATGGTGGTATTCCTCGGACCCCTCTCCTTTTCTTCCTCCTTCCCTCCCTCCATCCTCCTACCCTTTCTCTCCTCCCCCTCTTCTTCCCTCTATTCCTCCCTCCCTTCTGTAGCACTTTCATTAACTACCTTTCTTATTGTCCCACAGACTTGAACTTTATTTATCCTCAGCTCAAACAACCAACAGACCCAACTAGGCCCCTAGTCTCAGTTTCAGGTTCATAAGACAGATACCCTGATTGGCCCATCTTGGGCAGGTGTCCAGCCTGATCCAGTTAGCTTGGGGAGTGGGAGGGTCCCAGAGCACAGCAGGGTGCTGGTGGCGGACACCACTGGCATCCTCTCCCGGCTCCGCTCTCCTGTCATATGTGCAGGACCTGCTCTTTGCCCAGCACTCTGCTTGGCCATGTCATACGTTAATCAAACAGCACCTGACAGGCCTGGCAACCCACTTTACGAATGAGGAACTGAGGCTCTGCCTGGGCTCTTTCCACCCACCCTCTCCCGGATTCTGTCCCCTCCTCTCAGCTCCTGACGCTGGGGGCCCTTTGTTCCATCTGGAGGCAGCCGACAGCCTCAAGAAAGCTGGTGACCCCTGCCATTTCCTCCAGATGATTCATGTGCTATCCGGGCCCTTGGAGAAGCCCCCCGCTTCCCCCCACCACCATCACCCCCGGCAAGTACGTATTAATAATGCAGGGTTGCCTTCATGTCTGGGAGAGAGGATGAATCATTTCCTGCTTTCCTCCCGGACTCGGGATTGGCTCTTTGGAGCAGCTGGAAGAGATCTGGATTGATGGGGCAGAGCCACGGAAGAGCTGCCCCCTGGCCACACCGAGGCCTGAACCCAAAGCCAAGTCTGGACCAGAGGCTTAGTATCCAGTCCTGGTCCTGCCAGGTCCTCGCTGTGTGGCTCCCTCTGCCTTTCCTGGAGGATCACGGTGTCTACAGGGCAGGGGTGGAGGAGGCCTGCACGGCCTGGTTCTCACCTCGCTGAGCCCTGCTGGGGTTCCCCTTCCCTGAGCCTGTGCTGGTCACATGCGGATGCACGTCTGTGTCCCCACCCCTCAAGAGCAGGGCCCTCAGGGTCTCAGTCGGCATCCCCAAGCTAGCCTAGGACCTGGTGCTTTTCAGAGCATCATCCAACTCCTAACCCCTACCCGCCCCTCTCCCCCGAAGGCCCTCTTCACCCACAGGGGCCTCCTGGAAGCCACTCTTCAGCTGGCTGACCTTCTCACTAGAGCAGGAGAGAGCAGAGCACACAAGAGGGAAACCAATCCAAGTCGAACCAGGTGGGTTCTCTCTCCCAGAAATCGGGTTGGATGGAGGGCATCTGCCTCCCCCTGCACTGTCCTCTCCCATGGGGATGTGTATGCTCAGGAGCTGGGAGCAGCTACCAAGATTCTGTTTCAGACTTCTTCTCCAGAGTCTGATGGCTCAGCATAGAGGGTCCTGGCCACGCCCTCTCTCCTCCTTTCCAAGGCTACTCTGCCCCCTCAGCCTCGGGTTCTGGAGATGTCCTGCGCCATTATAGAGCCCCCCAGTCGTTAGGAGTTGATTCCTTCTACCTGAAAGGTCTTGGCCAGTCCAGGCCCAGAGCCCACACTGCTCGGCATGTACTTCAGTGTTGCACTTGGCCAGCACTCTCTCCAGATCTCCCACGTGGGCCTTTCCAGTTTCCATTTCACAGGCCACAAAACTGACCTGGGTGACTCAGACCACAGGGCCAGGGTCACCAGAACAGGATCGGATTTTTTCCACGACCCTGGGAACAGCCAACCTCGTACAATAGAGGTGGGGTGGGAGCCAGGGTCCGGATGTCCTTACTGGGGCCCCTCCCACCAGGGCCCACCCGCTGAGGTCGGCAGAGCTCACCAGGCCAGTGGGAAGCTGAGTGGCTGAGAGTTTAGTGGGTGCCCAGGACAGCCCTGCAGTGAGGCCTGGCGATGGCAACCCGGGGGGCGTGCTGCCCGTCACTCAGGAACAGGACAGAGCGCCTACCATTCGACTCTTCATTCCATCATTTGACTGATCCGTGGACAATTGGCATCTCAGACCCATGCATGACTTCCACTCCGGGACCATAATTGGAGGCTGTGGCCCCTGTCCAGGGCAGTGGCTTCAGTGACCTTCCATTTTTCTCTCCTGGATGGGCCAGTGGATTATTTCCATGACCAGGACTCCCACTCAGACCTGACACTCCCTCTTTGACCCTGCACGCACTGAGAGTAACAGGCCACCCATTGCTGCCCTTTGGGGAGGGAGGCCCCGTGAGTCTTCCCGGTAGAGCTACTAGTATTTATAATGAGGGGCATGGGAGCACAGGGGCTCCCCACAGCCTGTTCTGCTGGCATCATCAGAGAGTGGGCAGCAGCTAACTCCAAAGGCTGCCTGCAAAGTCAAGGGCAGAAGCCAAGGAGAGCCCTGGAGACCATCATCCCAGCCACTTAGATAAACTGCCAAGGGGAACGCTATTCTGGGGACCAGCCCGGGGTCACACAGTGAGCTGTGACGGGGACAGTGAGTTATGAAGAGGGTTGAGATTTCCCAGCAACCTCAGGCCGGACACTGTGTGGAGCTCGAACAGAGCTAAGCCAGACAGACCCTCCTGCAGCAGCCTCCTCCCGCCCCCCCCTGAGCAAGGTGCCTGCACAGGTGCCACGTTTTATCACCATTTCTAGACCTGCTGGGAGGTCTGTGACAGGAGGAGCCACGCCCCTCCTTCTGGAAACAAACACTGTCTCTGTGACAGCGTCTGTTGTCACCGCCATCGCCCTGGCTCAGCTCCGGGCTCAGGCCGGCTTCCCCTGGCTCCTGGGGAGGAACACTTGCTCTTTCCCCTGTGCCAAGTTCATCCAGGGTAGTGGCTATTTTTAACAGCCGAGTGAAGTCAATGACACATGATAAACGGGACATATCTAAGGTGACATATTCAAAGAGATAATTAAAGTGGCAATTTGGTAAGTTTTGACATGTGTATACATTCATGGAACCATCACCACCGTCAAGATAATGAAAATATTCATCATCCCCCCGATGTTCCTCCTGCTCGTCTGTCAGCTCCCCGGAAGGCCCCTCCCCGCTCCCCAGGCAGCCGCGGGTCTGCGGCCTGTCACCACCGATTAGCTTACATTTCTGGAAGGAATGGCCCATCCATGGAGCTAAACAGGATGCCCTCTTTCCGCCTGGTTTCTTTCACTCAGCACATCTCCTTTTAGATTAGTTTATTGTGTGTATCGAGAGTTTATTCACTTTTATAATCAAGTAGTATTTTAATAACGAAGTACTGTACAATTTATCTGTTCATTTTCCTGTTGATAAGACATTTGCATTGTTTCAGTTTGGGGATATTACACACCACTGTGAGCATTTCACATGCAAGACGTGTGTGTTCATCTCTCTTGGGTAAATACCTATGGAGGGAATGACTCTGTTTTATGGTAAATGTAATTTTTATTTTTTTAAAAAACTGCCCAACTTATTTTCCCAAATGGCTATAATATTTTACATCCCCACCAGCAGGGTATGAGAGTTCCAGTTCCTTCATATCCTCACCAACATTGGGAATGGTCAGTCTTTCTAAGTTTAGGGAAGCAGCATTGGGATCTGACTATGTGTTTTTTGTTTGTTTGCTTGCTTTTTTTAAAAATTCTTGATGCTATTACAGGTGTCCCCCATCCTCCCAACCTTTGCCCACCTCCACTCAGTTCCCAACCTCCCCTCTTCTGGCCCTCACCACACTGTTCCATGGACCATGTATTTATGTTCTTTGGCGAATACCTTCACCTTCTTTCATCCGGTCTGTTCCATGTATCCATGCCTCGGTTCTATTTTATTTGTCAGTCTATTTTGTTCATTAGATTCCACACCTAAGTGAGACTGTGTGCTATTTGTCTTTCTCTGACTCCTTATTTTACTTAGCAGAATCATCTCCAGGTCCATCCCTGCTGTCACAAAAGGAAAGAGTTTCTGTTTATAGCCAATTAGCATTCCATTGTGTAAATGGACCACAACTTTTTTATCCACCCAGGTACCAAAGGGCACTTGGGCTGCTACAGATCTTGGCTCTTGTAAATAACACTGCTATGAACATAAGGCTGTATACATTCTTTCTGATTTGTGTTTCGGGATTCTTAGAATATATTTCCACTTTGGGAGTCTTAGAGTACATTCTGGGTAAAAAGGCAGTTTCATTTTTAATTGTTGAGGAAACTTCATACTGTTTTCCACAATGGCTGGCTGGATTTAAATTTCTCTAATCACGAATGCTATTGAGTGCTTTTCATGCGTCCATTTGCATCTGTATACAGTATATTATTTGGTGAAGTTCTTTGTCCATATTCGTGGCATAACCCGCACTAGGTCATGATGCATTTTATGTTTTATATATTGTTGGTTTTTATTTGCTAAAATAGAATTAGTTTAGAATTTTTACACATGTGTTCTTCAGGGTTATTGGTCTGTAGCTTTTCATTCTTGCAATGTCTTTGTCAGGTTTTTGTAACAGGATGATGCTGGCCTCATAGAATGAGTTGGGAGGAATTGTGTTTAGAATTGTAGGATTAGTGCTATTTCTATAGAATTCAAATGATTTCTTCCTTAAATGTTTGGTAGAATTGACTATGAAAGCTGTCTGGTCCTGGAATTTTCTTTGTGGGAGAAACTCCAAAGTCAATCTGATGAGACAGAGGATATTCAGGTTTTCTATATCTTCTTATGTGAGCTTTGGTAGTTGGAGTCTTTCAAGGAATTTGACTATTTCATCTAAGTTGCCAAATGTATTGTCATAATGTTGTTAATAATATCCCCTTATTATCCTATTAATATATGTAGCATATGTAGTGATGTTATTGCTTGCATTTTTTATGGTAGTAATTAGTGGTTTCTTTCTCTTTTCAACTGATCACTCTGGGTATATGTTTATCATGTTATTGATCCTCTCAAAGCACCAGCTTCTGGTTTCATGATTTTCTCAATTGTTTTTCCATTTTCAATGTCACTAAAATTAGCCCTCACCTTCATTACTTCCCTTTTCTTTCTTACTTTGCATTTAATTTCCTATTTTTTTTCTAGTTTCTTAAGATGGGTTTGAGACCGCTTTTCTAATATAGGCATTTAGTGGTATGCATTTTCTCCTAATTATTGCTTTAGTTGCATTCCATAAATGTTGATCTGTCATGTTTTCATTTTTATTCAGGTCGAAATACTTCCTTGGGGTCCCTTGCAGCTTCCACGGTCCCTGAGTCATTTTGTTCCACGAGTGGAGCTGTGAGAGTGATTGTTTGAGATGGTAGCCTATCCCTCACTTTCTGGTGAGTGAGTCTGGAGACCCCTGTTTTCCCATTGATCACACGAATCACTCCCAGTGGTCCTTCCAGCTCCACGGTATTCTGATGAGGCTCAGTTTAATCCCCTCATTTCCTGGGTGAAAAATCAAACTAGATTCCCTCCCCTCTTCCCCCAAAAGCTGATTACATAATTCATGATCAGTGCCAAGGCAGACCTAGAGTCCCTATTTCCTGACACTCAGTGGAGAGCTCTTTAACACCCCGGTTCTAGTTTACCCAATTCAGTTTATTGACCAGTTCCCTATGCTAAATACCTCATGCATATGACCTCATTTAACCTTATAACAGTCCTGTGAAGTAAGTGCAGCATTCATGGCCATTTTATGGATGTGTACGTCAAGGCTCCAAGATACAGTGTCTCTGCTCCAGGTTCTACCAAGAGGAAGTGGAAAAGTGTGAGCTAAAGTCTAGGTGTGTCTGACTCAAGGCTGCCAAAGAGAAGGCCTGGAGGAGAAGGAGGAAGGCTGGGTGGAGGGGGAGAGAGCACAAAAGGGAGATGCTTTCTAACGATGAAGAAGTCTTTTGACCTTTTCGTGTTCATTCAGCTAAGCCAAAGGCGTGGAACTTTGGAGCATTGGCTTTAGGTAGAAATGCAGATTAATGAGGAAAAGTCTGCTTTGCTGAACTTGGGAAACATGGAGCTCAAATGGAGCATGGTGTTGAGTCTGATAATGCCAACTCCCGGGGCTGGAGCCGGAGCCAGAGCACAGGTCCCCTGTGAGCTCCCGGTCACGTGCTCAGATCCTGCCAGGGAGCAGAGGCCTCGCTGCATTCAAGGCAAACCCCGGGAAGGGGGCAGTCCACCCTCCTCTGTCTGAAGACCAGACCACTCAGGACCTGTCCATCTCAGCAAAGCTCGTGATGAAGGCTTTCAGGGCTGGTTCCCGTTGAGTCCTCTGGGCCCTTGGATACTGCAGAGCAGAACTGGGCAGTCAGCCGGGACTCCAAAAGGCCCTCCTGATGAAAAATGCATAATTTTATTTGTTCTGCAAAGACATTTAAATGCTCTGACCACCTGCTCCTCTCTGCCCCTTAACCCTGCTTTATTTTCTTCACAGCTTCTAGCAGCAGCTCAGACGCTGCCTATTTAAATGTTTATTTCCTTTCCCCTGCACGGGGAGGTCAGTTTCAGCAGGGCTGGGGACTGGGTCTCTCTAGTTCACCAGATTCCCATCCTAGAAGAGTATCTGCACAACAGGTGCACAAAAAGTGCTTGTAGAGTGCTGAATCGCATACTGATTGATGGTTAATACCCTGAGGTCTGGAATCAGGAGATCTGGGGACAAGCCTCTCCCAAGTTCCCTTGCGCTTCTGAGCAAGTGACTTTTGCCCTGTGTGTCCCCATCCTCCCATCTCTCACATTGGGCCATCAGTGATAGTTCCGTCCTCACCAGGGGGGATTGCAGTAGTCTGGGACAGGCTTCTGGAGGGCTGAGCACAGCACTTGGGGAGCAGTGAGCTCTCAATAAGCATGCTCCTCCCATCCACAGGCTAGTCATGAGCTCCGAGCCATGGGACTTGGGGCAAGTGACTCCCCTCTGAGCCTCAGTTTGTGAATCTGTAAAATGGAAGTGCTAACACCTGTCCCAGCAGGTGTTGTGGTTGTGAAGGCTCAGTGAGGTGAGGATGATAACCAAACTGGTCACCTGCTCCTGTGTGCTTAGCCCTAGTTTACTACACATGAATGCATCCCACCTTTCTAACAGGCCTTGGAGACAGGTGCCAATGTTATCTCCATTGTACACTTGAGAAACTGAGGCTTGTGGCAGGGGAGTAACGGTCCCGGGCCTCCGGTGAGTAGGCAGAGCCCCCCGGCACGCTGAGGGCACGCAGTGGTCTGCTGGCTGCAGCTCAGCTCAGCCCTCATCTGCAGCTCAGCCAGGCGCATCTCTTCTTAGCTGCTTTGTGTCCCACTCCGAGGCAGGTGATGTTTTCTCCGCTATTGGCTCTTCAATCATTCCTTTGTTTTTTTATAAGAGGTGGACACTGTGATCAAGGAGGGAAGGCAGCCCGAGGAGACAGATAGGTGGAGATTTAAGATGGGAAAAGTGGGAACAATGCTTGGGTCAATAACAGAGAGTCAGGAGGGAAACAGCAGCGTTTTTTTTCTGTCTGTGTTTATTTATTGGAACTCTAATGGATTTTCAAGCCTTTGTGATACTTCTGGTTGTAAAATCAAGAGCTCTGTGGATGTGCATGCCCTGCTGTGGGGAAAGAGAAAGGGAGGTGGTGCTTCAGGCCACGGTGGGTTCACAACAGCCCCCCTCAGCCCTTGGCAGCTCCCCGGGGCAGGCCGGGCCTGTGCAGGAAATGAATGCTTATTGTGCACGTGATCAGTGCCAGGAAGGAGGAGAACACAGAGAACCAGAGAGGCCAGGCCTGTCCTGCTGAAGCACACGTGCAGGAAGCACCACCGACCCTCTGGAGGCCCCGGTCGGTTGGTCACTCTCCTGACACCAGCCTCAGTTTCTCCAGTGTAAATAGAGACAATATTAGCATAGGTCTCCAAGGGCTGCTATAAAGGTAGAAGGCATTTGTTTGTATAAAGCCAGGGATAAGCACAGGAAGCACATGGGGGGACAGCGGAGGCGGGAGCTAAAATTGGTTCATGGACGTGTTACCACACTGACATGAAGATGCGAATGTCCCCGGGGTTCCTGGTGCCACTGTCATGAGTGAAAGGGAGTTGGAAAGCAGGGAGGTGTGTGCATGCCTCCCTCCATCTGCCCGCACCTTTGTGCTTAGTTAGCAAAGAGCTTCATCCAAGTTACTCTCTTGCTGGGTGGGAAGCAGTGTCCCAGTGTCCAGGCGGCCCTCTCAGGGGCCTGTGGCAAAGGAGGGAAAGCAGAGTGGGGAGTGTGCTAAGCAGAGGCGGCCAGGGAGACACTGATCTCACTCCATTAGCCAGGCCGAAGAGGCTGTGTGTGTGAGGAGAAAGAGAAAGAGAGAGAGAGAGAGCTTCTCTGACCTCCCAGCCTATACACATGCATGCACATATACACGAATGCATAGGATATGCACACACACATGAACACACATGTGCATGTTTGCACATACATTTGCACACAAACACATCACATTTCTCTTTTCATGGAAGGTATGAGTTCACATTTGTGTGAACATCAGATATTGCATTTCCCACCCCCAGACTGAGCTGCCTCGGGAAAGCAGGGATGGTTGGGGTCTTGGGATGGCTCACTATTGCAGTCCCACACTGTGGTTCAAATGCTGTTTCTAAATGTAATAAAGCACAGTTGATAAAAATTAAAGGATGAGCACAAATGAGGCTCGCAACAGTCCTGTGGGGCGTGGGCTGTGCTCCCCTGCCTGGCCTAGTGGGGAGGCTGAGGCTGGGCCTACAGCAGCGCCTCACAGCCACGCAAAGGCCAGCTTGGCTCAGGGCCTTCACAGGCTCCTCCTCAGCAGCATAGTCTGCCCCCCACCTGTGGGAGCCCCTTTCCACGTCCCACGTGGTTCAGGGTTCCCATTCAGGGTTTGGGTTCTGGAGGAGGACCCAAGCAAATGAAAAGAGAGACTAGAAAAGCATTAATTTGGTGATATTGGGGGGCCAGGCAGGAGCCTTCCTTTAGTGCAGTGGTTCTCAACCTTCCTAATGCTGCGACCCTTTAATACAGTTCCTCATGTTGTGGTGACCCCAAACCATAAAATTATTTCTGTTGCTACTTCATAACTGTAATTTTGCTATTGTTATGAACTGTAATGTAAGTATCTGATATGCAGGATGTATTTTCATTGTTACAAATTGAACATAATTAAAGCATAGTGATTAATCACAAAAACAATATGTAATTATATATTGTGAAATATTTATTTCTAATTACAAATAAATGAAATTTTGTCTTGAATCGTGGTGTAGCATGGGTAACAGTCTTCATATGACAACAGTAAACTACATTGCTACACCAAGGAGCAGTCTGTTGGTTCCTAAGACAATGGGAAATAGGCGACCCCTGTGAAAGGGTCGTTAGACCCCCAAAGGGGTTGCAACCCATAGGTTGAGAGCCGCTGCTCTAGTGGAAAGGACTACCTCTTGCTCTGGCCTTTTTCTCCCTTTTATTAAGACTTTGGGACACACTCATAGCCTTTAGGCAGGAAATTACAAGAACAGAAATTTACATGAAACAAACAGGTAGAGGCTGCTTTAGCTAACAATGTTTCAACTAAACAGTGAGTGATTAGCTCTGATCTTTCAGAGCAATTAAGGTTGACAAGCCTTCTGGTCTCATTTTCACATCTTTCTATTTGTGAGACAATGTTTGGTTTCTGGCACCCACCCACACCCCCACTAGGTCCCAACCCTTCTCTGAATGTGCTTCGCTCTTTCTCCGGTTAGCTCACTTCAGTGAAAACCTGCCTCTGGAATCCAGCTTCTCAGATGACCAATGCTCTGAAAGCTAATCTGTAGAGGTTTAATACACTCATAATAACCTACCAATAATTGTCAGAGATCTGTGGTGCATGCGTCCTTGAGCAACTCATGTTGTGCTTGTTCACCTACTCAGCAATATTTATTGCGCATCTGCTATGTCTGGAGCAGGGTAGCATGGTAGCGAGGTGTGAAGGTGCTGAAATCTGGGGCAAGAAAAGTTCATTTCCCCGACAAAGGCATGGAGAGTGGCAAGAAGCAGCAAAAACAACAGAGGGAGAGAAGGAGGGCGTGTCTGGACTGTCCACCATTCTCTTGTGACCAGGGGTAGCCGGGCATACCCAGCTGCTGCCCCACTGGCTGGCCCACCTGAGCATGCTGGGGCATCCACGCCAGCCTTCGCTTTACCTCCACGTGGACATAGCCCTGCACTTACTCCCGAACCTTCTGCCTCTGCTCACCAGACCCAGACTCACTGGGTACCTGCTCATGTGCCCAGCTTTCTTCAATTGTGGCCAGAGAGAAGGAGGCCCCATCTTCTGCCTCTTTAGAAGGGGATGGGCCATTCATATGAGCACAGAGCTCTGGCTGTGATAGCAGGATTTTACATCTTGATTCTCCTCCAAATGGCATCTATTACTTTAAACAAATAAAAATAGACACAGCTAAAGCAAGCCAGAAATATGAATAAATAAAAGTTAACATATAAGCAAATATGTCATCTGCATCACAGATCTTGAGAAGGTTTCAGAAATTGGCCCAGATATGTATCAGGGAGCCACGAATCTTGGTAGAGGTGGGGCCTTGAGTGGGGTGAATGGGACAAGGAATGGGGCAAGCTCAGGGGTTCCACCCATATCCTGGCCTGGCATTTCCCTGAAATTTGAGGCAGCAGCAGAAGAAGCTGGACTAAGTAAGAGTCCATGTAAGAGCCCTCGAGTTAAGTGATGCTATGGGCTCATTCATCTACCCAACAACTGCTTATTGAGTATTTACTGGATGCTAACATTACGAGACACTGAACTGAGCCCATCACATGCATTACCTCATCTCAGACTCACCACAACTCTGTGAGTTAGGCACTGTTACCATCCATGGAAAACTGAGGCATGAAAAGGTTACGTCGCCTGTCCAAGGTCACACTGCTTGTAAGTCATGGGCCAATCTCCCACACTCTGCAACTCCTCCCCACCACAGCCAGAAGGCCCTCTGTGGGATCTAGTCTTTCTGCTATTACACAGGAGGAGAAACTGAGGCCCAGAGAGTGCCAGCAACTCCTCTGAGGTCACACAGCACAGTTAGTAGTTGAGCCAGGCCTCTTGGTTTCTGTCCAGGGTTCCTCCAGCTGCAGGCCACTCTGCCCACCTTCTTCCCAGGCACTGGCAGGGAGGTGACCCAGAGGCTGAAGGAGGCTGGGCACAGGGAGGTCCAGGCAGCTCTGGAGAACACTATGAAGCGGGCAGTGCCTACAGCAGCTGGCAAACTGCCCGAAGGCCCTGGGCTCCAGTCCTTCTCCACACGCACACCATGGAGAAAGACAGGCTTTGAAAGTGAAAGCTGGCTTGAAATAAACAGATTAGTAGTGGTGATGTGCTGGCACTTTATTAATTAACTATCCTAAATACATTGAAACTTGGGCATTTAATTTAGATTTATAGGGATAATTTAAATTTATAAGGCCAGTTATTATGCATTAAGGACAAAAAAATGCCAATTGATTTTCAAAGGCAATATTTATTGAAGTCTTACAAAAGAAAACACGTGCCAGTTAGTTTCCCTGTGTTGAGTGTAAGAGCTGGCAGGGAGTTTCAGGTGGCGGCAGCGGCGGGGTGTCTAACTTCTTGTGTGGATGGCAATTTCATCTTCCCCTCATTAATCATCCACATAGAAGCAGGCATCACACCGCGCAGGAGGCACACATTCTGTGTGATGATGTGAGGCTCTCTCTGTCTGGGCCACTCGAGTCCAGTCTGGGAGCCGACAGGCACGGTGGGTGGAAGGCTCCACGGGAGGGCCCAGGATGGAGTCTGGGTCCCAGGTTCTGGTCCCTCCTGTGACATTGAGGTGCTCCCCTCACTCCTGTGTACTTTTGTTTCCAGAGCTTGGGACCAGGATGGGCAGGGCCAGCGGTCTGGGTGCCCTGTTGGCGCCGATGTGTGATGACCTTGGGGGTTTTGTCCCACATCTGGATGGGGCACTGGGTGCCGCCCTAACTCCCCATCTCTCTCTGTTTCTCTGTCTCTCTGCAGACAGCTGAAGTCCTGGGAGCTCCACTTTCAGGATTCTGAAGGGACCGTGTCTGCCAGGTGACAGGTGGTCAGTGTGATGGGCCAGTCTCCCTGCAGGGGCTCAGGCCAAGCCACAGGGTACTCTGTCCAAGAAATGAGCTGGTTGCCAAAGTTCAGAGAGGCCCCCAAGACGTGTACCCTATATTGGGCTGTTTCTCTCCTTCCCCACCAATGCCTTCACCTTCCCATGGGAGAGCGTGAGTTGAGTTCAATTTACGCTGCATTCCACAACTCCCAGGATTAAACTTGAGGTCTGCTTTTCATTCGTACCTGCCTTGTGGCTACAAAACCTGACAGCTTCCTGTGGGCTCTGCTAGAAGATCTCTGGGTTTCTGGCCACGTTTGGAGAGAACGGTTTAAATGCCATGCTTATCACAGCAGCCACTGGGGCTGACAAAGCCCCGTGTTCAATGGGCACTGTATCCCAGGAACCACAGGAGGTGGTTTCAGTGGCTGAATGTCCCTGCCTGCCATGCAGTACCACGGTGCCCCTTTCCCCTGGCAATGAATGTGGCACTGGCCACCTCCTGGAGGCAGATAATCAGCCCCAAACCCCATCAGCGAGAATGTGTCTCCTGCTCTCACTGCTGATAGCCAATGCTGTATCATTTTGGAAAAAAAAACAGAAACTCTGCCAGGCATGCAAACAGAGGGGGGTTACTGCAGGGAGCCGATTATGAAGTGATGAGAGAGCAGAAAGGGAAGATGAGGGGGACCTACGGCTGGGGAAGGAAGGCAGGAGGAAGTGCCACAGAGCTTGGCCACTCTTCCTGCTGGCCGTGGGGGGCC
This sequence comes from Lasiurus borealis, assembly GCA_004026805.1. Classification (NCBI taxonomy): domain Eukaryota; kingdom Metazoa; phylum Chordata; class Mammalia; order Chiroptera; family Vespertilionidae; genus Lasiurus; species Lasiurus borealis. Next base: position 28,672 of record PVJN01015000.1, on the reverse strand, counting down.
TGGTTGCTATGGCTGCTGCTGCTGTCACCAGGGACCCCACTGCTGCCAGAGCCACCAAAGGCGGCAGAGCTGGCAGCCCCCTGGTGCAGCCAGAACCAGAGAGGGCTATTCAGCTTCTCTCCTCCCATCGGTCAGTCTTCCTCTGCACCTTCCAAAGCCCAGGGCTAAGGAGGAGCCGGCAGGAGCGGGGCTGGGAAATGGAGTTGGCCCGGTTTCCGCATCCCACAGTGGTGTCATGGGGCAGAGCACCCAGTAGTGGAGAGTTCAGCATAGACTTAGATGCTCGGCAAAGCACTTGGAAACAACTCTGTGCCTTTAAGCACATCTTTAATCTCTCAGAGCCTTACTCTATCTACAGGTAAAATGGGATAAAACATCTGCCCCACAGAGATGTTACATGAGGCAGATACAGCGAGTGGCCAGATTATTATGATCTCTGAATGCATAATGCATAATAATCTGGCCACTCAGTGTGTATATTACGTATACACACTGAGTGGCCAGATTATTATGATTATTATATTATATATATGAGCCCAGTGCATGAATTTGTGCATGGTGGGATCTGGCCAGCCTGGCCAGGGGGAGGGAACCTGGGCGGTTGGCCAGCCTGCCTGCTGGTCAAACTCCTGGTTGAGGGGACAATTTGCATATAGGATATACACTGAGTGGCTAGATTTTATTTTATGATGCGTTCAGAGATCATAATAATCTGGCCACTCCGTGTATATGCGCCTGAAAGTGTATATATAATCCTCATATAACACAGAGGCTCTCAGCCACTGGGGGTTAATGTCACCAGGATCAGCATCATCCTTAACTTACCCTTTGACCTTGAGCAAGTGCCTGGGCCCCTTGGGCTCCATTTCCTCATCTGCTCCTCCGGCCCCGAGGATCTCCAAGGCTGTGAATCACCCCTGACATGAAATGGTCTGGCTGGACTGCGGGCTGGACTGGCGGGAAGGCCCAGGGAGGACTCAGCGCTGGGAAGTAGCCGAGGGGTGGGAGGCTTAGGGAGGCTCTGGCTGTGTGAGCGTCTGAGCTGGAGAAATTGCTCACATGTCAAACAGCTCAAACCGCAGCCACTTCACTGTCCCCTGTATCTCCGGGCGAATGTCGCCCCGGCAACATCAGACTGTGTCTGTTCTCTTTGATGCGTTCCCTCTCGGTGCTGCTCAGTGGACAGAATTGCCAGGAGCAGCGATTTTCTGCACGTTGCGGTCCGGAAGGAGAGGGAGCCTCCAATTAAATCCATCACGGAGATTAGATGTGTAAGCTCTGGGGCCTGGGAGAGACCCGAGTGTCTGAGCGTTGAGAAGCTTCCTGTTTGAACTGGAATTAGGAGTTTAAACCTGTTGGAACTCAGGTGCCGGAGTGTTGGAGATGCTGCAGGAGCCAGGTCCCCGGGAAGCACGGTAGCTTAGTTGTTGAGAGGACAGGACGTTCGTGCCCAGCAGAGAGAAGGGTTCAGGGCTCCTGCTCTGCCTCCTGCTAATTTATACCAGTTGCTTAACTTCCCTGACACTCTGTTTCTTTATTTATAAAAAGGAATAAGAATATTTCCTGCAATTGGGTCCTATGCTGTTTGGGCCCATCCAGCATCTCTTTCCCCCTCTGTTTTCAGCTCTCAACCCTCCCACCACCCTTTCTTCAGGAAACTAAGCCTCCTATACCCCCAGCCCCTGATATTCTGGCCTGATTATTCTTCAGTGATCCTAGCCTGCCTGAACCAATCATATCACTCCATCCCCTCAGGAAATAGCGATTGGTCAAAGGAGAACTTGTGACCTTAGGCAGGCCTATCAGAACCCTTGACTGGGACTTTGTATGATTGGCAGAGAGAGCCTTCTCTCTTCCCAATGAAGCCACTAGATGGGATGATGTAAGCTTGGTGCTGCCAATGGTTATGACTCTCCTCCCCCAGCTCATGAAAAAGATAAAGAGGCTGGCACACAGTCGGAAGGAAAATAGAGATGTGGAGCTAGAGAACATGGGAGATACAGTGGTAGCATTGGGGCCCCTGAATCCAGCCCGGCCCACCACAGTCCCCAGTTCTATAAACTGCTAAATTCCCTCTTGGGCTGAAGCAGCTTGGGTTCCTTTGGTTGAAAGTATTGAAGACCCTATTCAAGCTGCCTTAAGCAAAGAGGGAATTCAGTAGCTCAATGAATGCCGGCTTTTACTCCAGTGGAAGTCACTGCACGTCCCACCCTGGCATTAACCATCCTGATCACAGGCACTTGGGGAGTGTCTGTCTCCTTCCACCTGCCTGAGAGCTCCTTGGGGCAGGTACAAGGTCTAATGTGTCCAGCGCTTACGACGATTTCAGGGCCTAGTGCATAGAAGGTGCTGGAAATGTCTGATGAATGCAGGAGTGCTTGAGTGGATGCTGACCAGGTCTTCCTCCTCCTCCTTCATGTTCTTCATCCTGCCCAGGCCCCTCCTCCTTCACACCTTCTTAAACACCCTGTTACCATGGTTACCTGAGCATTTGCTGTCCCCCTCCAGCATCCTCCTCTGGCCTGGGAGCTCTGTATTTATTCAGGGTTAAGTAGCAGATATTTATTGAGCATTTATTACTAAGCATCTAGAGGTACTGTTGTAAGCACTAGGAATACAAAAGCGAACTAGACAGAGGCAATTCTGCCCTGGTGGAATTTACATTTTATTGGGGGAGACTGATAGAAAATAAAGATGTGCTCCATATGAGGTTCTAAAGTGTACCCTGGAAAACAATGCAGGGAACAGGAGGGGGGTGGCTGGTCAGGGAGGAGCTGTGCAGGAAGGAGACCCCACCTCTGTCACCACTTCTCCCCATTGTGACTGCCGGCTTCTTGCACAGCCTGGAGCTTAGTGATGGTCAGAGAATGAGTGAAGACAGGAGTTACGTGTAGGCAGGTCAGCTTCTCTCAGAGACCTGCCAGAGGGAAACAGAGTCCAGGGCTGAAGGGAAGTGGGGACGAGGTTCGAGGAATGGGGAGACAGCTGAAGCCCCACACCCGAAGCTGGGACCCAGGCAGGCAGGACCCCAGGACCCAAGTGAAGAAGCAGGAGGCAAACAGGGCTGGCCCAGACTCCTTTCTCAGGCACCTTTCTCAGAACCGGCCTGGGAAGAAGGCTTTGCAGTAGTTTCCACTTTGGAGCAACGACCTTCACCTTTTTCTCCGCCATCTTTGGACAGGAAGAAATATCTGAGTCCCTATAAACCTGCCTCTGCCACTGCTCCTGCCCCTGGGCTTAAGAGCTACAAGACAAGAGTTGGATCTAGGAGGAAGCAGGAAGAAATATCCCAGCCTTTATCTCCTCTCATCCTCTGTCTGCCCCCAGTGCTTCCCACAGCTGAACCCACGAGAAGACAGGCTGCATGAGGGCCTGACATGCTTTAGACAGGCCCACTGCACTGGTGCAGAGCTGGACAGGGAATCAGGATATGGAGAAAAACCAGCCTGCTCCCCCAAAGCTAATGGTGCTGCTTCAGAAAGCTCTCTGGATTCTTTTAGTTTCTTTATAGTTTGATGTCAACTGGATTTTTAAAGAATGTGACTCATTTGTTTTATGAGGCTATTTTAAAAGGAAATCAGATGACTTCCTGTTCAAGGGCAGAAACAAGATGACCTTGACATCGTGACACAAGCCCTCCCCGAAACTGGGTCTCAAGGTCACATCTGAGTCTTGGCAGGTACAAACAGGCTGTAGGGAAAGAACAGGGCCCAGGAGCCTAGAAATCGAGTCCAGGTTCTGCTTCAGCTTCTACCCTGCAGTGTGACTTGAAGTGAGTCCCTCCCCCTCCAGCTCTCTGTTTTTCCCAATATCCCCCAGTGATCTCTAATGGCCTCCCCGACTCCAATGGCCAGGCGCTCTCTGAAGAGGAAGAAGTCACCAACACGGACACCAATACTGTAGGAGCCCGGTGTTTCCAACGATGAGAGACAGGACTCTGAGCCTGTTTCTACGGAGGAGAGTCATCCAGACAAATGCCTGCTGGAAAACACCTGGGAGCATTTGCAAGTTGATTAGATGATGCAATGATGAGCGCCCAGAATGTCTGCTGGGACATGAGAGCCAATCAAGGGCCAGGTGTTGCCTCAGCAGTTTGGGGCGTGGGAAGAAAGGATCTGGAAGCGGTGAGGAGCCTGGCAGCTGGTCGGGCTTACAATCCCAGCTGGGCCCCTATTCAGAGAATGACCTTGAACAAGCTCCTCCCTCAGGATCACAGTTTCCCCAGCCATAAAATGAAGGGGAGGAACAGATAAACTCTGTAGCCCCACCCAATGTGTTCATATAGATGGGGGATCTGGCAGGAGGTGAAGAAGGTCTGAGGAACAGATGTGTCCAGGGCTTGTAGAGCCAGGTGCACATCCCTTGTTATGAGCATGGGCTCCAAGGCTGACTTGAAGGCTGGCCCCACGCCTTCCTGGCTCTACATCTGGACAAGGTCCACTCCATCTCTGGGCCTTCGTTTACTTCCCTGGAAAAAGAACATTATAGTGATCTTGTTAGATTTAAATCTCCCTACCATCTTGCTACTTGTTTTCTTCTAACATGTTCTTTCTCCCTCTCCTTCTTCCCCAATCTGTTCTTGATATACCTTCTCCTTTTTCTCTGCTGTCTTTTGGATTGAGTATCATTTATGATTCTGCTTTGTCATCTTTGTTGGCTTATTAGCTACTAAAGGTCCAGTGCACAAAATTCGTGCCCTCAGGGGTGGGGGCCAGGGAGGAGTGGGTCCCTCAGTCTGGCCTACACCCTCTCCCAGTCCAGGAGCCCTCGGGGGATGTCTGACTGGTATTTTCAGTCAGACATCCTTAGCACTGTCACAGAGGCAGGAGAGGCTCCCTCCACCGCTGCTGCTGTGCTCTCCAGCCAAGCCTGGCTTCTGGCTGAGAGGTGCTCCTTTGTGGGAGCACACTGATCACCAGGGATCAGCTCCTGCATTGAGCATCTGCCCCCTGGTGGTCAGTGTGCATCATAGTGACCAGTTGTTCAGCCATTCAGTCTATTTGCATATTAGGCTTTTATTATATAGGATAATACTTTCTTTTGTTACTTTAGTGGTTGCTTTAGAGTTTATAGCATAGATTGTTAACACAGTCAACCCACAAGATACTATACTATTTCACATGTAGTTTAAGAACCTTACAGAAGTCAGGCTTCTGCCCTACTGTTGTATTATTGATGTCACACATTTTACTTAAATGTATGTTATATACCCCACACTATATTGTTATTTTTGTGTAAAAGATCAATGTTCTCATATATTTGTGTGAATCAATAACTTGTCCATCTATACATCTACATAGTATTCCACTGTATGTGCCACCATTTATTTTTTTCATTCACCTGTTGAAAGATATTGCAGTCGTTTCCACTTTGGAGTAACGACAACAACAGCAAACAATCTTAACAAAGCTAGCTTTGCTAAGGATTTCTGAGTGCCAGCTCTGCTCTAAGTTATTTACATGATTTATCTGATTGAATCTTCACAATGACCTGGTAAAGATTACCCTATTTTAAAGCTAGGAAATCAGATACTGGAGGCTAGTGTGTCAGGGAAACAGAGCTAGAACATGGCCGAAGAGAGCTCTGAATCCTGGCAGGCTGGCTTCCAAGTAAACACTTCATTAAAGCTTGGTTCATGAAACTTACATAGAGCCACGTGTATTTGTTGAAGACCTACTATGTGTTGGGTAACATGCTGGGGTTATACTCATATTACTTAACCCGCAGTACAACTAAGTGAGAGGAATCGCTACTTTCACTGAACAGGTCAGAAGGTTGAGGCTCAGGAGACAGAGATGCTGCTGGATTTTGCCCAGGGCCAGCCCAGGTTTTTGTGGTCCTTTGGGTTCTGACAGGTCTGACTCTAGATCCCCCCTCCTGACACTGTACCTTGTTGGATGCTATGGTACAGAGGCTGAGTCACACCTTGACAATTCCTAGGAGTTTGGAGACACCTTCAGGAGGCCCATGAATCCCATGAATCCAAACTGAGATATCTGAATTTTTAATTTTCTTTTAAATGTGTTTGTTAATGGTATTTTTGCAAGAAAGACTCATGAAGGCTGTTTTCTGAGTTCTCGAACACTTGAGAAAGAGTATCTATTGCCTTGGGACCTGGAAAATCAACTTGGCTGGGTATAAAAGTATTTGGTTATATTTTCTTGGCCTCAGACCACTGTCTTCTGGTGCTATCTCAGAGAAATTTGCACCAACCTGATTTCCCCTCATCATTGTGAGTTGGCCACTAAGCGCTCTGCTCTGTGTTTGAATCTCAATTATATTATTCACATATGTTTTCATATTGACGTATTTTTATCATTTTTTTCCCTGAAAAATATTGTGCACTTTTGAACAGCAGATTCCGTTTTTTAAATTTTAGGTTTGTTTACATTTTAGGTTTGCATTATTTCTTAGATTATGTTGTGCCCTTTGCCTCATTGCATGCCAATATATTTGACAGTCTTTATCTTGCACAATGTGTTGGGCACTTGTGCCTGGTGCATTAAATTAAGGATATGCAGATTAAGACCTGCCAATGAGGAAGTACAAACTACCCACATGGGGTGGGCAGGTAACTCTCTCAGCATTGAGGCTCCCACTTTAAGGAAGTGAAAACTCCAGAGTTGTCTGATTAAAGGTTCAGTTTCAGTAGAATGACACAAAGAAAATTAAACCACAAGATTTATTACTTATAGATCCCAGAAACTAGGGGTGGGGCTCAATGAGCAGAGGGAAGGACAGTCCTCTGTCCCAGGGCACAAATGAGCAGAAGATAGAGGTGAGGGTAGCAAGTACCTATTACTGTCCCTCTCTTGCCCCTCTGCCTTCTCGTGTCTCTCTGTCCAGCTTTGACCCAGCGGGTCTAACCTGAGCTCAGTGTGCAGAAATGATTCTCTGTGCTCATGAAACTGTCCATTTGCCTTGAGTCTCCCACTAAAAGAGTTCTTTTCCTCTACCTGGTTAATGACAGAAACACAGACATGGCACAGTCCTGCTTCCTGCCTCTTTGAACAATTCACACAACCTTCCCCATTCCCTGCTCACCAGCAAGGATCTCATTGCTGACAATTTAGGCATCCAATCCTTTAACACCTTAGGTAAAATGAAAAATATCCACAGTAGGAGCTATTTCCCCTTTGCTTCCCCATCCCCACTTTGTTTCCTTTTAAATGACAGTGTCACTTGTTCATTCTTTTCTCTCAGGAAAGATCTCCAAAGAGCAATGATTCCAGGAAATCCATAAACTCCTGGGAAGTTGTGGCTCCTAAAAATGTACTCATTTGCAGTATGAAATATGGCTGTGTGTGTGTGAGGCCAGGCAATTTCATGTGGCCATGAAGGTGTGAACTAGAATTGTTTGCTGTAGAGCTGTCGGTAATTACCCACTTCTACCTGGTGCTTGGGGCCTCAGTTTCAAATTGGTCACTTGGGGAAGTGACGCAGTGTATGTGGGTCTGTCAAATCTGCTTCAGTCTCAATAGGCAGCCAGGTAAGGCCCACACCTGCACCTCTCATCTGGTAGAGCTCCCTTGAGCCCAGACCCCTTCTCTGGCCAACTTCATCCTTAGGGATCTAGGCTTTAACTTTGGACCTTTGCCCATGGCCTTGGCATTGGGTCTGTGAATCTTGCTCTTCCTAATGGATTGCTCTTGGGTCCTTCCCACTGCGGAACCAGGCATAGAGCCTGACAGGTGAGCTGGGCCTGGGTTTCATATCATCCTCAGTCTAGGGCAAGAGGCCGTACAATGAGTTCCACACTGTGGAGGGCTCTGCTCTGTCTGTGGCGCAAGGAATCATGGAGCCAAAGGGGTGATGAGCTCGCCTGGAGGCTGCCTGACACTTCCACTATTCTAGACTACTGTTTGCTACCCAGGACTCCAGAATTCCCCATTCAAATGGCCCAAAGCCCACTTTCTGATCCTGGGTGGACCTCTTCCCTGGGTCTGTCCTCCTAAGGTTGAACGTACTGTGGGATGAAAACTCCAGGCCTGAGGGTGCTGAGGGCCAGCTGTTCATGGGGTTGATGGAAGCGATTTGAGCGTGTGTGCTGGGGTATCCACATGTATGTGAGTCCTTCCAGGTGTGAGGCAGACCGAGAGATAGGAAGTGAAGGGAGTGGGTCCAGGAGGGACCAAGGTGGTCCTTCCTACACCTCAAAATCAGACTTGGAACCCTGAGGGGCCCGAAAATAGGAAATTAAACCTGTTTTCATAGGTTGTTAAAACACTTTATTAGTCAATGAACTAGTAGAAGGATAGGATATATTTTGTTTACTGGTTAATATGATTCATCATTTTCTTTTTTATTGAGGTGTAATTAACATGTAAAGTTATATTAATGTCAGGCGTCTAACATGTTTGATATTTGTATAAATTGTGAAATGTCACCACAATAAGTCTAGTTAATAGCCACCACTGTATGCCTTCACAGACAGGACGCTCATGACCTCCCATGCAAACCGGTACATTTCACGATTATGTGTGGAGCGGAACACATCAGCATACCCATCTCAGTCTTCAGGCCACAGGACAGACCCTGCCCATCAGCTGAGCCCTAGCCCTACATGTGGAAAAGATGGGGTGCTGGGTGGAGGCTCAGTTCAAGTCCTGGCCCAGCATCCCTCTGGAACTGCTTCCCTCTCAGATCTCACCCCCCACCCACATCTATGCATTGGGGTCATTGTCCCAATGTCCCAGGCTTGGTGGCGATGCAGACACATAAAGATGCCAGAGCTCCTCATAAGCCCCAATGCTGTGCCCCCGCCATGATTCTATGACTGCTGCCATCCTTGTCATTTTCCCCACTCTCTCCTCTGTGGTTTCGCCTGGTCCCTGCTCTCATATCCTCCCCCTTTAGGACCCTGACTCCCTTCAACAGGCTCAATCACCTTCACCAGCCTGAAGTTTATTATTTTCTGTTTGTTATTGAAGTTGGAACTCAGGCCCCTCAGTGCTGTGTCCCAACAGCAGTGAGATACCAGGTAGAACCATGAAGCTTCAGACTGCTCCCAGTTCCTCTCATATCAGAGCTGAAGGGCAGGAGGAGGTTCCCATTGTGGACTCTTTAGGCAGGTCACTGTATCTCTCTGAGCTGTGGATGTTTTCCTTCAGTGGGACAGAACCATGCCCTTGTCTACCTCCCAGGGCAGGATTTATTTTTGAGAAACAAATGGAAAAAAAAGAGAGAAAGGGGGCTCTTTTTATTAGAATGTTTAGTCTATTAAGATTAAATATAACGATGATGCGGTTGGGGTCAGGTTTAGAATTTTACTCTTGATTTTATGTTCATTTCTTAATGTTTGCTGTTGATTTGTTTTTCTATTTCTCTTTTCCTGCTTTCTTTTGAATTCATGGAATCTAGTTTTAGAGTTTAATTTTTATTTATCTACTAAAGGCCTGGTGCAAAAAATTTTGTGTATGGGGGGGTGTCCCTCAGCCCAGCCTGCACCCTCTCCAATCCGGGATCCCTTGAGAGATGTCTGACTGCCAGTTCAGACATCCATTTCACAATCCAGGACTGCTGGATCCTGACGACTCACCTGCCTGCCTGCCTGATTGCCCCTAACTACTCCCCTGCTGGTCTGATTGACACCTAACTGCTCCCCTGCTGGCATGATCATCCCCAACTGCCCTCCCCTGCTGGACCAATCACCCCCAAATGCCTTCCCCTGTGAGGCTGAGGGGACTGGGGGACTCCAGATGGATGAAGCAGGGCTGAGGAGCCTGGGGAACTGAGGCTGGATGAGGCAGGGCTGAAGGGACTAGGCACCACCATCTTGTGGCTGTGGCCGCTGCCATCTTGTAAGGGTGTGATGGTCAATTAGCAAATTTTCTCTTTATTAGATAGGATTGGTATTTTAGCTATACCTATTTGTATTAATTCTTTAAGTGATTGATCTAAAGATTACAAAATACACCTTTGACTTTTAACATTACATCTATGTAAGTCAATTTTCTGCCCTCCCTTACTATCCTTATGATATATTACATCTGTATACATTATAAATTCCACAATGTCTTAACATATTATTTTTGCTTTAGAGAATATAATATATCTTCAAAATAATAAAATGAAAAAAATAGTCTCTTCTATTTACCCACACATTTATCATTTCTGACAGTCTTCATTACTTCCTTGAATATTTGAATTTCCATCTGGTATTATTTTCACTCAGCCTAAAGACCATTCTTTAGTATTTTATAATTCTGTTCTACTAGTAACACATTTCCTTAACTTTCTTTTATCTGAGAATGTTTTTATTTCACTTTACTCTTGAATGATATTTTTGCTGGAGATAGAATTTTGGATTGACCATGCTTTAAATATGCAATTCCACTGCCCTCTGGCCTCCATTGCTTCTTATTAGAAGTCAGGCCCTGGCCAGGTGGCTCAGTTGATTGAACCATCAACCAAAAGGTTGCAGATTCTATTCTCTGTCAGGGTGCGTACCTAGGTTGCTGGTTCGGTACCCTATCTGGGCACATATGGAAGGCAACTGGTCAATGTTTCTCTCTCACATTGATATCTATCTCTATTTCTCTTTCTCTTTCTCCCACCCTCTCTCTCTAAAATTAATAAAAACATATCCTTAGTTGAGGATTAAGAAAAAAGAAGCCAGCATTTGGTCTTCCTATCACAGGGCCTTTGCACAGGCTGTTCCTTCTGCCTATAGTGCTCTCTCAACTCCACCTTCCCTCACCCTTTTCTCCCAGCTCAGCCATCATCCCCTCAGGATGTCCTCTCTGAACTTCTGTAACAAGGTCAAACCACTTATCATAGCACTTCATCCCCATCCCTTATAATATTTATTGCAGCTACAAATTCACATGAATTATTCTGTAGTATCTGTCTGCCGAGCTACACTGTTAGCTTCATGAGATCGGAGACTGTGCTGGTCCTGGCTCACATTGTAGTCCCCAGGGCCTGGCCCAAAGAGCTTGATAACAAGTTTGTGTGGTTAGGGGTTTGGCAAACATGCTGCACTTGCTAAGTTCTATGACTCATTTCCCTTTGGCCTTTGATCCTTGTTTTATTTTAGGCAGAACCCTGCATTTCAAGGGACCCAAATATCTTAAGCCACCTTCCCCACAACATAAAGAAAGCCTGCTTGAGAGTGAGGTCAGCACTGAGGAAAGCAGAGATAAGTGATTGCAGTCAGCTGAGAACCCTACCTCCAAACACCAATGAAATGAATTCAACCTCTGTATTTTCTGGGCCAATAAATATTAATCGCCTTTACCTTAAAACATGTATGCTATTTTAACAGAAATAAATGTATGAATCCAATACTTAAAGTTTTCAAGGCAACCAAAAGAAAAAAAGAAAGAAATAACAATGTAATAATGTTGGCAGAAGGGGAGACAGGCTGGTGTAGAAATGAGCTAAAGCCTTATTCATCATAGCGGGGAGTCGGGAGATGGTGGTACAAACATATTATTTAGCTTTATGAGGAAACCAGGAGGAGAAACAGCTAAACAAGTTGAAATTGGTTGTCTCTGACAAGCGGAATTCAGGGTGAGAAGTTCAAGGGACCACTACTTTTCATTACCAGTCTCTTTGTGCTATTTTTCTCAACCATATGCATGAACCACTCCGCAAAATGAAATATACAAAAGTAAGTAAGGCACATGCACATAATTGCAGCTCCTGAAGCTGACTTGGCTGGCAGAGCCCATTTCCTTCTTGTTTAATAAGAATAAAAATCTCACGCTGATCACTATGAAAGGTAAGCATTAAAGACCACATAGTTTATTTTGTCTTGGTGATTGTGTAATTAAAGTTTAAAAATAGAGCCTGGGATTGCTTTCTCTCTAGTGTTTAAAGAGAAAGTTAGACTTGGCTATCAGAACCGCCCCAGGGAGCCTCTTCCCGTAGGACCCTGAGCAGCAGGGTTGGGCTTGGGCCCTTACAGTGGCCACATGAGACACCCAGAGCCTGAAGGCCCCTTTCATGGCCCAGGAAGAGGCCCATCAGTGCCCATGCTTAGGTGGCTTTGAGCCCACGAGTGAGTGCCCCAGAGTTGGTAGAGGCAGTAATGGAGGGAAGTAGAGGCATGAGGGGAGGGCAGGTGTCCAGGTTCCTCATTGCCTCAGGAAGCCTGTTTCTAGAAGGCTCCAGCAGGGTTCCATCCACTCCTGCCACCTTCCACAGTGACCTTCCTTTCCACAAGCCCGACCTCTCCTTCCTCCTCTAGGGGTGGGGACCGGTGAGAAGTGAGGAGTGAAGCTGGCATATCCCCTTGCTGCATCAACTCTGAGTTTCCATGATTCTAGAATGGACCATCCATGAGAGTAGAGACTGTCCTTGCCTGTTCAGCCCTGAATCGCAGCACCTTGCTCAGCGCTTGGCTCAAAGGGGGGCATTCAGAAAATATTCACTAAAGCAATGAATTCTTCTAAGATTCTAGAATTCTAAGTTTCTAAGATTGTGATTCTAGAATTCTAAATTGCTATGACACCTTACCAAAGACCCCAACCCCAAATGCCAATTGAGGTCAGCCAGACTTCCGTGCAAATGCACAGTTGCCCAGACCCAGTGGAGCAGAGATCCAGGAGGCCTTGCAGATTAGCATGGCCAGCGTTTTTGCCCCCGGCCCCGCTGACAACTGCTGTCCTGGCTGGTGACACGGCCCATTGTTCTGGCAGCTCAGCTCTGTGGCTTCTCTGCTTCTCCATTTCAGACATTGCTTTCTTCCTAAAGTTGGGTTCTGCCCCTTAATTGCAGCTGGTTTTAGGCAGAACCTTATATTGAAAGGGACAGAACACAAAGAGTTGGAACAAAAGGTTTAAAGACTAATTGGCCTGCATAACTGGAAAATAGAGGGCATGGAATTGGTTTCACAGGTACCTGGAGGCGAGAGCTCAAACCATCTCCCCAGGGCTGAATCCTTCCTCTCTTCTTGGAGCTCTGCTTCCCTTGTGTCATGTCCTTCTCTGCCAGTTTTCTATTGACTGTGGGGAAGATGGCCACCAGTGCCCCAGGCTCAAGTGGTTCTTACAGCTTGTGATCTCCCTCCCACTGTTCACATGTCAGATATCAGGGAAGACTTTGATTGGCAGAAGCCTAGCCATGTGCCCTGATGGGCAGTGCCCACTGCACTGCACAGAATTGTTTCCTCTTCATAAAGAGGATTCTGTCATCCAGAGCTGTGGGCTGAGGCTAGGGGTGCTAGATATGACAGAGAGAAAACAAGGATCTCCCTGGGGTGACTGCAGCTCCCCTAAGTTACAGAAAGTGAGATCCCCAAGGTATTGGCCAAACATCGTAGGCAAAGGTCAGGGGTAAGCCATATCAAAGGACTGAGACACAGGCCTCGCAAAAGAAGCAGAAAAGCCCGGATTGACCTCATCATCTCCTCGGGTTTTCTGGGTGTGGTGGGAAGAGAAGGAAAGATTATAGGACTGGAGGCCAGGACTGGAACACCCACCACAGTTCCCATAGCCCCTGGAAGAGGTAAATGCCCAGGTGATCTCCAGGGTTCTGCTAGGCAGCCTCATGGACTGCGGACAGAATGAATAAGCAATGGAATGATGGATGCCTCAAAATAAGCCAGGGTTAAGGAAGAGGGTATGTACCACAGCCAACCAAAGGGACAGCTCTCTGTGGTTGCTGCAGGCAAATCATAGGAGGAGCCAATCAGCAGCTCCTTCCTGTTGGCTGAACCAATCAGATAATTTCATTTGTTCAGTCAATCACACACTAAGCACTGATAAGCTTTCCTATTAAGAGACAGCAGGTAGAACTGGTGGTGTGTTCTGGTTCTCCCTGACCTTCAGAGGTCTCCCCACCTCTCACCATGGGGAACAGCCTTTCTGACAAGCTCAGGACAAATACTCTGACCATGTGTGGAACCCTCAGCTCAAGGCACACAGGTGGGGTCCTATTGGCATTTCAGTGGCACTTTGATAGATACTTGAATCTTCAAGCTTGTCAAAGGTGTCAAAATGTTATGATCTTCCTGGGAGAATCAAGCAGAGTTAAACATTTGTCAAGTTCCTCAGTAGGTCACCATGGAGACATCCAACCTTCGCCAGAGAGTCATGAACAGGTCACACCTGGATTGTGGAAAAGAAGCCTTCTCCATATTCAGAGTCTCTGAGGGTGTTTGGCTTTTTTTAAATAGCTTTATCGCAATAAAATTATACCATCTGCACATATTAGAAGTGCACAGTTTGATGAATTTTAACAAATGTCTACACTCATGAAACCATCACCACCAAGATAATGAATATAGTCATAGTTCCAAAAATTTCCTGTACACCTTTGTCAGCCTTCTGGTCTACCCACCCCAAACTATTTTTCTGTCAGAATGGGTTAGTGTTCATTTTCTAGAATGGAAAAATAGAATCATAGAGTTCCTCAGCATAATATTTTGGAATTTGTCAATGTTGGTCTGTGTCAATAGTTTGTTCCTTTCTATGGCTGAGTTGGATTCTATAAGTACAGATACACTTTAATGGATAAAAAATTTGTTTATCCATTCACCTCTTGGTGGACATTTGGGGCAATTATAGATAAAGGTGTAATGAACATTCGTGTATACACCTTTGCATGAGTAAATGCTTCCTTCTATCTCAGGTAAAAACCTAGAAGGAGAATGACTTGTTCATATGGTAGGTGCATGTGTGACCTTAAAAGAAACAGTCACAATGTTTTCCAAAGCATTTGTACAGTTTTATATTCCACCAGCAGTCCGTGAGAATTCCTGCCCTTCCACATTCTTGCTAAAACTTGGCATTGTCAGATTTTTTGGTTTCAGCTGTTCTAGAGGGCTTGTAGCTTTAATTCATTTGATGAAGTCTAACACTATTTTTTTCTTTAATAATATGTGTCATGCATAAGACTTCGAAATTCATTCACTCACTCACTCATTCCCCAGATATTCACTTAGCACCTCTGATGTGAGAGACATAACAAATACAATAGGATACTCCCTCTCTTGGAGCTCATAGTCCAGGGGAGTGGTGGACATAGATAATCAAACACATGAACACATCATTGATGCTGAGATGCTTGTTAGAAAGGGAGAGAATGAGCAACATGAGGGAAGCTAACAGGAACCTTATTTGGGTGGGGATCCAGAGGAGGCCTCACGAAAAATACTCAGTTTAAACAGAGTCCAGGAGAGGCAAAAGGAAAGGAAAGAGCTTTCCTAGTGGCAGGAACTGCACATGCAAAGGCCCTGAGGCAGAGAGGATCTTGGGGCTTCAGGGCAGGGAGGCTACCAGCATGGCTGAAACTTTGAGACTTGAGATCAGGGTTAGGGAGTGAGGCACTGACAGTAGTCCAATAAGCAATTGCTCTCACAACTGTTCCCCCACCTCCTTCCCTTTTCCACTTCTCTTAGCAGTGGTTGGCAAACTCATTAGTCAACAGAGCCAAATATCAACAGTACAACGATTGAAATTTCTTTTGAGAGCCAAATATTTTAAATTTCAATTTCTTCTAATGCCACTTCTTCAAAATAGACTTGCCCGGGCTGTGGTATTTTGTTGAAGAGCCACACTCAAGAGGCCAAAGAGCTGCATGTGGTTCACGAGCTGCAGTTTGCCAACCATTGTCTTAGGGGAACCAGCTGTCACTTCTCCACCAAGATAACAATACTTTTAATTATTGATAATCCTAAACCAACACCAATGCTGGAGGGGGCTCTTCACCCTTTCCCAAGAGAGGGGGACTCTAGAGGAGGAAGCTGCAGGCTGCACTTCCTATCCCTCTTCTTTGTAACCTTTGGCTCTTTTAACTCCCAGATAACATCAGACTCCTCCCACCAAGGCATGGCTGGGATGACAGGCAGCTGTGAGATCAGAGCTGAGATGACCCTGGAGTCAGCCAGGGCCTAACTCACAGGCATGTCAGGAAGGAGTGTTCTGTGGACTGAACCCACCGCAGGAAAACCTGACAGGACTTCAGAAATCAACCTCCTCCACCCCCTCCCCACCTCCTCACCCTCCAGAAAGCCAAGGGGAAGCACATTTGTCTCACTGACACAGCAGTGTCCTTTCAGGAGACAATGTGATTGTTTTCCTAATTTTACACTGGAAAGCAATGAATGGAAGATTCTACCTGCTGTGACAGCCACTTCCTCCCCCAGGCACTAAACAATAGAAGAAACTTCCAGACCCAGCTCACTGGAGCCTGAAATTCCACTGCAAGAGCTTCCTTTCTTTGGCTTGTCATCTTGGTCTTTGTAAAAATGCAAATACCTGTAGAGCAACCAGGTATTCAACCAAAATAAGTTATGTTCATTCATTCAACCAACACCTTTCTTGTAGCACTATTGGTCTCTCTCTCTATAAAAGGTCCCAAATTAATTATCTCAGATTCAATTTTAGGAAACCCAGAGTAAATAGAAGAAAGGGTATAATTAAGATAAGAGTATTAACTGAACTAATAAGCAAAGTAGAGAGCAGGTAGATAGCTCTGGTGAGAGGGTGTTGGGGATGGGTGGGAGGGATTGAGCAAAAAAAAGAGTAGGAACTCATGGACAGGGACAACAGTGTGGCGATTAAAGGGGAGGTGGGAGTATGGGGGAATAATGGATGTTGAGGAAAAACACCATAAAGGAAAAAAGGAGTCTAAATCAATGAAATAATAACATGAAAATAATAGAGAAAGCCAAGAAAATAAAAGTTGGTGGATCATTAAAATTGATAAGCCTCCAGCTAAACTGATCAGAAGAAAGAAAAAGAAAGAAAGAAAAAAGATACAAATATCAGAAATGAGATGACATAACTACAAGTTCTCCAGATATTAAAAGGGTAATAAGGAAATATAATGAACAATTTTACGCCAATAAGTTTGTCAACCTAAACGAGGTGAACTAATTTTTAAAAAGATAAGTTAATGAAGTTTACTCAGGAAGAAATAGGTAACATGAATAGTAGTAAATCTATTAAACACATTCTGAAGTTCAAAATCTTCCCCAAAAGAAAAATCCAGGTTCAGATGGCTTTACTGGTGAATTCTACCAATCATTTAAGAAAGAAAGAAAATCAATCCTATACAAAGTCTTCCCTGAAATGGAGATGAATACTTTCCAGCTCATTTTTTTTATGTGGCCAGCATTTCTCTTATGCCAAAATCTGACAAAGACATAACAAAAAAAAAGAAAACTGTAACCCACATTTATCATGAAATTACCTTTAAACTTCTAAACAAAATTATAAAAACTCAAATCCAGGATAATGCATTACGATTAAGTGAGATTTGTGCCAGGAATAAAGAGTTGGTTTAACATTTTCAAATCAATCAGCAACTGATCATATTAACAAACTAAAAAAACAAAACAAAAAACCCTATATGTTATCTTAAAAGATCCATAAAAAACACTTGACAAAATTCTAACACTCATTTCTGATAAAAAGAAAAAGCTAGGTAGAAAGAGGAGTGAACTTCTTCAATGGAATGAAGAGTATCTACAAAAACCCTATAGTGTCCTACTGGTGGTGAAAGACAATGCTTTGCCTCTGAAAACTAGGAAGAAGGCGGATTTCTGTTCTTACCACTTCAATTCAATATTGTACTGGAGGATCTGGCTAATGCAATTAGACAAGAAAAAAAAGTCACTCAGTAATAAAATAAAGAAACAAAACTGCCTTTATTCAAATATAATATGATCATTTATGTAGAGAACCTGGTGGAATTTTTACTACAAAAAAGATACTAAAACTATTAAGTGATTTTAAAGAGGTTTCAGAATACAAGATCAGTATGCAAATATCAGATATATTTCTCTATGATAGCAACAAATAAAAATTAGAAAAACAAAAGCATTTACAATAACATAAAATATGAAATTTTAGGGAAGGATCTGATAAAAAAAAATGCACAAATCTGATACACCGAAAACTACAAAACACCATGAGTTTTCCACTACTTGTTCTATGGATTTAATCAATCCCAATTAGAAACCCAACAGTATTTTTATAGATATTAACAAACTGACTCTAATATGTTTTTTAATTATTGATTTCAGAGAGAGGAAAAGAGAATAGGAGAGATAGAAACATCAGTGATGAGAGAGAATCATTGATCAGTTGACTCTTGCATGCCCCCTACTGGAACTTGAGCCCACAACCAGGGTATGTGCTCTGACCTGGAATCAAACCATGACCTCCTGGTTCATAGGTCGATGCTCAAACAAACTGATTCTAATATCTATATGTAAATGCAAAAAAAAAACAAAAAACTCTACAATATTCAAAAGTACCTTTAAAGAGAAAAACAGAAGACTAACCATATTTGTTACAGGACCAATTATAAAGCTGCAGTAACCAAGACTAATATTGGCAAATATAGGTAATATTGGCATCAAGAGTGATAAATAGATAAATGAAGTAGAATAGGATCTAGAAATAGATACACACATATACAGACACCTGATTTTTTTTATAGTGGTATAAAACAAGTCAGTTGAAAAGTGTTAATTCCCCCTCCCCAGTTATGGCTATCCCTATGGAAACTGGTCATCCACATGGAAAAAATAAAAACTTTGATCCAATTCTGAACGTAAAAACTGAAACTATAGAGCTTCAGAAAATAGAATAGGAAATTTTTATGATGTTGGCTTAGGCAAATATTTTTTAGATATAATATCAAAAGCACAATCCAAAAAGGAACAAGCTAATCTGACTTCATCAAAATAAAAAATAAAAAATTCTACTCTTTGAAAGACACCTCTGAAGAGAATAAAAGGATAAGCCACCAACTGAAAGAAAAATATTTGTCAATCACATATGTGCTAAAAGATATGTATCCATATTTTTTGCAAAGAATGGTATGCAAAGAATTCTCAAACTTTTATATAAAAAAAACAACCCAAGTTTTAAAGGACAATTTTTAAAGCAGATGCAAATAAGCTCATGAAAGCATGCTCAACAATAGTAGTCATTAAGCAAATTCATACTAAATGATGGGTGCTGAGATATTAAAATTCACCAAGTAGAATGGCTAAAATTATGAAGACTAATCATACCTTGCTCTCAGCATTTTACATGTAATATTCTAGCCAAGGAAGGTTTTATTATTATCCTCTACTTACAGGTCAGGAAGTCCTAACCCCTAAGGTGTGGGAACTGGAGAGGCCTTAGGATTCAACTAATCCAATCCTTTGACTCTCACCCAGTCCAACCTCTAATTGACAGATGATGAACCCAAAGTAAAAGTGTCAACCCCAACTCATAATCAATGACTTAATTTACTTCCTATGGTTTGCTCCTACCTGGAACTAACAGTTTATGGAGTTGAGGGAGTTAGATTGCATTATAAACTCTTCTATCTGTCTATTCACTTGGTATGAGATGAAGGATATACAAGCACATGTGTATCTGTATGTGTGTGGCCATATGTGAATGTGGAAATATATATCTTTATGTAAGCACCTTCTCATTGTGCTTCTACGTATATGTATGTTCTGATGTATGTATATGTGTACTTATATGTATACAACCCTTCTAAATTTCCCAGGAACTATCTGGGTCTGTTTTTCCAAGAAACTTTTAGGGTTTATTGAGCAGATGTAACCTATTCTACTTTCAGCAGATCAGTTCACCCCGTTGTTCCCAAGTAGAGCATAGATAGCGTTGTTTTTTTCTCATCTTCTCATTGGTGCAGTTACTGAAGAATAAAATCATGACCCTTCGAAAGAAGGATTGGCTTTTATTTCGATAAGCAAAGATGTGAGCTTGGATGGCTTGAAAATAATAATATCTAAGTGAGATATGTTTTCAGGGAAGTAAAGAAGCACTCTTCTCCTCCATAACTACAAAGCCAAAAATAGGCACATAAGTAATATAAACCCAAAATACGGATCTGGAGTTCTCTTGCCCACCACCCCTTCAGCTGACTAACATCTACTTATATTGATTAAAGCTCATTCTCCCCAAGGAGTCTCCTTCTGCCCTTCTGCTCCCATCCTGTGGTTCCACTATTCCTTGTGCCTGTTCTGACTCAGCTTATCTGAACACCGAGAAATGGGAAGCAATTGATGGACAAGAGGTATGGGGGAACTTACCCTATCTTAAATGGGTTAGGATAATCCATAGGTATATAGGTTTGTCAAAAGCCATTGAAGTGCACACTTAAATGTGTCCATTGTTATTTCCTAAAAATTAAAATGTATAACATGGAATTTTAAAAGTTTACTCTCCAATTCTCAATAGTACTCACAGAGTGGGACAGAATAGGGGATTTATGGTGAGAACTCAGCTACTGAAATGCTAACTCCGTTTCAGTACCACGGACAGAAGCCACTCCAATGAAGAAGGGCTGGAGAGTGTCTGCATTGTTCAGGCCCAGGAAGGATAATCTGGTATCTTCTGGCTAATGGTGTCAAGACATGTGGGAAGCTCAGGTCATTGCATCTAATCAATCAATATGTTACCTAGACCAGGACATATGCACAAAAGGCTAGAGAATGTTATCAAGCCATGTTGGGGAAAGCACAGGGGGAAGTTCAGAAAAATATGACTTTGGTCCCTGACTTCTACAGTTTGCTTATGCCATGACCTTGGGCAAGTCATTTTTCCCATCTAGACCTCAGATTCTTTATCTTTAAAATGATGGTATGCATGTTATTTTTTCTAAGAGACATGCTATCAATAACCACCATTACATAAGGACTTTAAAATGTTGGTATGACAATATATGTGGGGGCTTCTCCCACATATGATAACCTTGTCTTAGAGCCTTTAAAACATAGTTTTGGTTATATATCCTATATAGCTCATCAGTACTGAGGGAAATCTCCTCTCACCCTGAATGTCCACAATCCTCTCTCTCAACCATACAGTGCCCAGTTTTGCTGGACCGAGGAGGCCAGGAACAGTCATAGACAAAGACTCAAACTTGGTTGACTCTGACAAGTGGATGAAGTTTTGGTGTCAGGACTGAGTGTGAGTCTGGGCTCCATTACTCACTCTTTGTAGAATTCTAGAAACATCATTTATTTTCTGAGCCTCACATGCTATTGAATATCTATCTGACTGGTTAGTCATTCACAGTCAGAATGAGCCATGTGAATTCCCCTCTCTCATTGCTCTAACATTTGTACCTATTTCTCCTGCAATTGTACACAGGGCAGTGATTCAGTCATAATTCTCCATTTAAATTTCTTCTTGATTGATCTACGAGATGAAATTTGCCTTCAGCTTCTTATTACAATACTCATTACAGCCACCATTAGAACATGGATTCATAACTCTTCTTCCCACTAATATAATTGCTGTTAGACTGATATGAATAATTCCTGCTATCATTAACACAATCAGAAATTGTTAACTGCACTCCTTCATTCACCTGGTCTGGGTGTCTGTTCCTCTCCATATTTCACTCAGCTCAGGCCCACCCATTTGCTCCTCGCCAAACCACAGCCCTTTCTCCTTCTCTCCCCACATCCAGTGGCATGGATTCTGTACCCCCTCCTTAAAGAATGCATCACTTTGTAAATTTGCAGCAACTACTCTTGCTACTATTGTAGCCATACAGGAAATGACTTGGGCTAGGTGTGGTGTAAGGACTTTGCCACCAGTATTCCTGTGAGAGAAGTGTCATTCTCATTTCCTATCTTACAGATGTGCAAACTGAAGTTTAAAAAAGTTGAGCTTCCCTCAATCATGTAACTAGAGAGTGATGAATGCAGCATTGGATGTCAGGTGTTTCCAATGCAAGACCCCGTATTTTGGACATTTTGATCTACAGGAAGGAGCCTGGTTTCATCCTGGTCCTCCCCCTTTACATTTCTTCCCCCACCTCCACCCCAGGTCTTTGCCCACAGTCCAAGTCTTCCTTGGACAGACATTCCGAGGTTTATAATTAAGGGGAATTTGCCTTAAAGATCTCCCTCATTCTAGAGCGGGCTTTCCAGGGACTCCAAGCACTATAGCCAAGTCTGAGACCCCTCCTCTGGCTCTTTGCTCCGGCCAGCAGTTCAGATGTGGCTCTGGCCCATCATTTGCTGCTGCTATGTGAAGCATGGCAGCACGGTCCCAGAGTTTATTTCACACCACTGTGCCCGGGAGCTTCTGAAGTGGGTGTGATCCTCACAGCTGGATGAAGAGTAGAACATTAAGTCCACTTGAAAGACAGGAAACAGGTCCATGGAAACATATTTTCAGAAGTAGAAGCAACCCCCAAAATCATGAACCTACTCCCTATGCAGATGAGAAAACAGACCACAAGTAGGGAAGTGGCTTGGCAATGTGCCCCGTACCAGGCCACCCCCTTCCATAGCACAGTCTGTGAATGGGCCCAAGGTTTTGTTTCAGGTTTGTTTGTCTTTTCATCATAATTTCCACCCAGCCTGCTGCTCTTCAAATAAGCCAGGAGTGGGTTAGGAGCTGTCCGGATTCGGGCTCAGAGACCCAGGTGCGCCATTGATTCAGTGGGTGTGGCCTCAGCTTTCTCTCCTGGAGAATATCCTTTTGCTGGAACAGGTGCTGAGTGCTATTCTCCAAGGTGTGGTTCTGGATGTGCTTAGAATACCCTCCAACCCCATCCTCAGGGTCGTCAATGCCAGACATGGTCTGTGCAACGCCGCTGCTCTCAGCTTGGCAGCTGCCAGTTCTCTAACAATGACTTAATTCCTCCTCCTGGAAACCCTGATCCACGCATGGGGCTCAATAAATTGATGTTAAAATTACCATTTCCTGGGGCTGCTTCCATCAGCTGTGAATAGGCAGTTGCCGAGCGCTTCTGAGTGAGCCCTGGCTCGGCTGAATCTGTCTCTCCAGAGTGACATTTTCTGAGAGGCAGCATTGAATTAGATCATATTATAGTAGCGTTTTACTCTGTTCTTTGCCCTCTGTGTAACTTGAGTCAGAACCTCCTGCTGAGTCTGAGGACTTCTCCTAGCGGGAGGATGTCCTGGCTGAATGGAGGTTATTATGTTATGGATGGTGGTGGAGAGGGACAACAGAGTGAAGGCCCTCCGGGGCTAGTGGAGTGTGCAGTTTACAGACACTTTGATGTGGCATGAGAAGCCCGACTGTGGTGGAGCCAAAGAATGTACTCAGAGAAAAAGCACAGCCCAAGAAAGTACAGTGTTTACTTCAAAATGAGCAGAAAGTGCCCTGCCTGGGCAGGCTCTCTCTTTGCACCCCAGAGAGAGAAGGCGAGCTTAGAGCTGTGACATGCTTCCTTTTCCTTGAAGAAACTTCTCAGCCCCTGGGGTCCTGCTGACTCAGACCACCTCTACCACATGAGAACTGAGCAGGCAATGAAGTACCCAGCAATGCTTTCTGCAGCCCTACTATGTGCAGACTCTGTGGCTGGGAAGATGATTGATAGTGGAACATGGTGGTGCTGAGCCTAGCTAGCACGAGGTGAGACAACAACCTGATTCAGGCCCGAGAGAGGGATGATGTAGCTGATGTGGTCCAGGCTTAGATTGGCTGGTGCTGCTATGGAGTTTCCATGAGCAGCAGCTTAGCAACATATGTGGCAGATCTGATCCCACTACATAGCAAGCAGATAAGCTCAGCCACTTGAAGCACATGCAGCCAGCACAAGCACTATCTAGGGTAACTGACCTCTAACCAAACTGTGAGACATGAATGAGAATCAATTGTTTTAAACAATGACTTTAGGGTGGTTTGTGACGCAGCAGTGGCTGAGTGACACAAGGGCCTAGCATGTGTCGGGCATTGTGTTTAGCACAGGAGACATGGGAATGGCAGGATTCACATGGTTTTTGCCCTCTTGGAGCTGATAGTCTGATTGGAGAGGTAGACAATGAACAGAGCACTAAGAAATAGGCCGTGAAACTGAAGAGGAGGGAAATATACTAGAAGGTGCCCCAGGGAGTGAAGAGGAGGCCCACATTGGGTGGGCAGATACAGAGCCCTCAGAGGAGAGGACATGTGTGCTGAGGCCTAAATGATGACATGATGCCAAATGAAGAGCTGGGAAGAGCGTTTGAGGTACAAGAAATTGCAGGTGCAAAGGTCATGTGTCACAGGGACTCACTGGGCAAAGATGAATGAGAAACAGACAAACGACTCTCAGAACAATAATAGGACCTAGCCAGTAGCAGGTTTGATTGCCATCAAGGGCATTTACCTCAGTTGCAGGCTCAATCCCTGGTCCCAGGTTGAGGCATGTGAAGGAAGCAACCAATCGATGTGTCACTCTCACATCAATGTTTCTCTCTGTCTCTCTCCCTTCCTCTCACTCTAAAAATCAATGGGAAAATATCTCAGGGGAGAATTAACAACAACAACAAAAAAGAAGAACAATAGTAAAAGCCAATGTTTAATGAGCATATATTATAAGCTATTTAAACTTCTTTACTAAAATGATTTTGTTTAATCTTGACAACATACCAAAGAAGTAGTTATGTTAGAATTCCTTTGGTTGAAAACCACAGAGACCCAACTCAAACTGGCTTAACCAAATAGGACACTGAGTGGCTTACGGAAGTGGGAAATGGGGACTCATAGCTTTAGGCAGAGCTATGTTTGTTCATGGACCTCACTTAAGTCAATAGAGCCCCTTCTCCCCCACCTTCTCTCTCTCTCTCTCTCTCTCTCTGCCTCTGCTCAATGGACTTCTTTTTCTGTGAGGGTCCCTCTCTTCCTTTGTGGCTGGATTTCTTCAAGAGGAAGCAGCAGGGGAAATGAGAATCAACCTTTGGCAGCTCCAAGCTCCCATTTGTCCCACTTGGTGACTCTAAAGGGAAGAAAGAGCTGCACTCTCCCACGGCCAATTATACTGGCAGCTGCCAATATAATCCCAAAGGAATCTGATTAATCACCTGCTCACTCCTTGAATCATGTGCTTGGTCCAGCCTGGCCTTCTACTCTCCTCTAAGTAGATATGTTACCGAAGAGATTCATTTGCCTGCGCGCATCAAAGCCCAGTCAAACGCAAACAGGAGCTTGCAACTAAGAAATACAGGTTTATGAGTTAAGGAAATGGTGCCAAACCCAGAGTCACAGGTAAGCCATTGCTCTCAGACCTGGTTCCCCTATGGCTTCTAGGGGGTGGGTTATATACGGGAAAATCATTACTTATGGTGACGAGGGAGTCAGGGTCATGGGCTTTCCTGGTAGTTCCATGTGGGGTAGGAGGTAGTTGATCATTGCATCTGTTCCTGATGTCAGCCACAGCGTCGCTCTGTCTGGTTTCACAAGAGTGAGGTCGGTGGGGTCATTCTGCTTTTCTGGGTCTGGAGCTGAAATACATCTGAGCCTAGATGTTATCTTCAGTTTGACTAAAACTGTCTCTGTGGTCAACAAACACGAGGCTTTGTTCCTGAGATTATTTAATACCATCCAGAACCTCACTATCCTGAGGGCTTAACGACGTGCAAGGAAGAAGGAGGTGGGTGAGTCAGGTCCTCCTAGGTTGGATGAGGCCAGTTTGAATAAAAAAGAGAGAGCCCAGCCAGCCAGGCTCAGTGGTTGAGCATCAACGTATGAACCAGGAGGTTCTGGGTCAATTCCCAGTCAGGGCACATGCCCAGGTTGTGGGGCTCCATCTCCAGTAGGGCATGTGAGGCTGCCAATCAATGATTCTCTCTTATCATTGATGTTTCTATCTCTCAAATCAATAAAAAAAGTATTTTTTTAAAACAGGAAGAAGGAGAAAAGATAAGATTAAAGAAGTGAAGTTTCTGTGTGATTATCAATAGATAGGGCAGGAGCTGTGACAGGTCATCTTCTCAGAATTGTGCCATCTGAACAGTAGAGGAGGATAGTCTCTTAAAATCTGGGTGAAAGGTGTCCAGGAGGAGACACTGAAGGAGGAGCTACTAAGTGGACATAAACAATATCTATTATTATTCCAGCTTAACAAATAAGAAAGCTGTGTCTCAGGGAACTATTCAGTAAGAGACATTAGTCAGCAGGTGGCAAAGCAGAACTTCAAATCCACTGCTGTCTGACTCCAAAGCTTCATATTCTTACGATCAGGCTCCTAAACACTCTAACATCCTCGAAACCCGAGCCTCAGCAAGCCTGAATCCAATCCAGACAGGAAGGCTCTGGAAGCTCAGGTGTGCTGGCCTCTGAAGGGCTGCAGAGTTTACAGACCTAACCTTCCCACTGCCTTTAGAACAGGCGCTCTGCTTTCCTGGCACAGGTGCAGAACGCACTGCCCCAGGCAGCCTCCTGTTGTCTGAGCGGTATTGAAAGAGTGCGCTATCAAAGGGAATAGAGACCGCAGTTGTTACTGCCAAGGGCGACATTAGCCAGGAGTTATAAGACACATTAAGGCCACGGAAGTCTGATCCGTTTGTCATTTGAAGATGCTCTCCAGCAAAGTGCACAGCCCAGAACACTCAGACACAATTAAAGCCTTTCTTTCCACCCTTTGGTGCTTCCCCTGGGCTCCTTCCCAGCAGCCAGACCCCTCCATCGACCTCTCCTGCCAGCCCCAATCTGTTCATTTTATTTAAGGGTGATTCATAGCCTTACAGCTCATCACATCTGGAAGCACCTTAGGGAGCCTTCAGTCCACCCTCGTTCATTTACCAGATGAGAAAACAGAGCCCCTGGGAGGCCCAGGCATTAGTTCAAGGTCACTGAGGAAAGATGGAGCCTATTACATGCCAGACTCCGTGTTAGTTACCTTCATGTAATGCATCTCATCTAAACCTCATTCGATAACCCTGTGAAGTGGATGTGACTGTCTGGGGAAATTGATTCTCAGAGAGGTTAAGTTCCAGCTCAAGGTCGCACACCTAGTAAGTAACAGAGTGGTTTTTCAAACGTATTTGTTTTTATAAAAATCCAAGCCATGGACAACTGTGCACATCATTCATCTATGTGCGCTGTCTCTTCCCTCCACCTCTGCTCTCTTGTGTCCTCTATACTGTATATGCCAGGCTCCCTTATCATCTGGACTGCAGTCACCTGTGGCCCACAGGAGGCTCCAGAAGAAAACCGGAAGGGGCTAGGAGGGAAGATGTCATGGACATTCTTTCTCTCTTGTGAACTGGCATGTCCAGAAGAAGGAAGTTTCCTCTTCTTTGGTGTTCCAGTGGCAGCTGCAGGTGGCTTGGGTGACTCTGGCAGCTGTCTGAGCAGTGATTGCAGCAGCAACACCCCAACAGCAAACGCCTCCTGACCCCAGTCAGCAGGAAGTGTGGTCCTGAGCTCTGCTAACAACAGCTCATTTCTAAGAATGGTGGCAGCTTCCTGAAGTTACAGTCACCTCTGAATTGTCTTGCCTTCTTCTATGGTTCCTCCAGCTCCTTTAAGGCAGTTGCAAGCATTTCCATGTTACAGATCTCCTAAGTGTTCCCTAAGGGAACTCTGAATGTTATGGCACTTGGGCCCCAGGAGTAATGCAGGAAACAGACCAATAAGAACGGGACTTGGGCTTGGCTGTCTGCTGGGCAGTGATGCCTCATTACCAAGTGAGAAGTGGGATACTGGGACTCTCTGAGATTCAGTGACATCAAAATTACTTAAATTGTCAAAAATTATCAAAATCACTTATATTATGTAGTTGTATGTGATGCAATGCCAATTGAAGACAAAACTCTAAAAATTAGCAGACCAAATGGCTGCTAATTTGATCATCTTGATAGTATTGATGAGTATTTACAAGGAATCTGGGGAGTAATGGTTACTGGAGAATTTACAGGGGGAAAAACCCCTCACAAACTCAGGGTTTTAACCAACCAATTTGTATAGGTTTTCAGAGATGAAGGGAGAGGGAGAGAGAGAGGTAGAAACATCAATGATGAGAGAGAATCATCGATTAGCTGCCTCTGCATACCCCTTACTGGGGATGGAGCCTGCAACCCCTGTCATGTGCCCCCGAGTGGAATTGAATGCAAGACCTTTCACTCTGCAGACCGATATTCTATCCACTGAGAAAAACTGGCCAGGACAACCTATCAATTTAAAGCATGGTTTCTGAACTGGGGACCTTTCATGGTAACTCTGACCCGATCTTTTATCTTTGGTGGCCACAGGACAGACAGAGCTGAACATCAGATCCCAAATTTATTCTCGGGAGTCCCAGCATTGCAAGAGAAGTTGAACTCACAGCTCTGTCAGTTTTCATATATGAGAGCGAAGGCATCTATAGGGAAGTAGAGACCTAGGACCAGCACGAGAACTCAGGTGTACCCGAGAGACTTGCTCCTCCACATCCCCCTGGGGCCCCGTTGTCATCCAGAGCAGACTTCCGTCTTCTGCCTGGGGAAGTTAACCTTCATTCTTAAAGATCCTATAAAAATAGAAACTCAGTGGCCGTCATTCCAACCCCTTTGATGTGCCTGTTTGGCCTGTGCAAAAGGGAGTTATACCTTAGAAAACAGTTATCACAAAATGAATCAGATAGTGAGTCCAATTGCAGGTGCTGCTGAGGTCAACACTGCCTCCAGCCCTGTGGAAAGTAGACACTGTTTCGGGCACTGTTTGCACTCTTGAGCTGACAAATGCTTTGCTCTCTATACTCATGTGCAATGACAAACAGAAACAGTTAATGTTAACCTGGAAGACACAGGGTCCACCTTAGCTGGTCTCAGGACTCTCTCAGCTCTCCTGATCTGCCATAATCTAGTCTGAGGCAGCTTGATCATGTTGGAATATCATGAAACATTACACTGATTCAACAGATGGGTGACATCATGCTGTTTGAAGTAAATCAGTCAGAAAAAGACAAATGCCACATGACCTCACTTATATGTAGAATCCAATGAACAAAATAAAGTGATGTA
>PVJN01014999.1:0-45332 GCA_004026805.1 Lasiurus borealis | reverse complement strand
GAATAAAAGGGATGGCAAGGCCAAAGCAAAGTGTAGTCCTCTCTTGGGCTTCTGACTGGCCTCCATTTTCCAACATTAATGCTTTTCTAGTCTTTTTTCATTTGTGTTCGGCCTTCTCCAGAACCCGAACTCTGACCTGTAACCCTGAACCACAGGGGAGGTGAAAGGGGTTTTCACAAGAACTTCGGTGGTTACATTTAGAGCCAACCAGATAATCCAGGATAATCTTTCCATCTCAAGATTCTTTTTTTTTTTTTTAATATATTTTTATTGATTTTTTACAAAGAGGAAGGGAGAGAGATAGAAAGTCAGAAACATCGATAGGAGAGAGACATCGATCAGCCGCCTCCTGCACGGCCCCTACTGGAGTTGTGCCCGCAAGCAAGGTACATGCCCCCGACCGGAATCGAACCCAGGACCTTTCAGTCCGCAGGCCGACATTCTATCCACTGAGCCAAACGGGTCTTGGCCCATCTCAAGATTCTTAACTTAATTACATCTGCAAAGTTCTTTTTGCAGCATAACACTCACAGGTTCTGGGGATTAGAAGTTGGATATCTTTGGGGGCCATTAGTCAGCAGACTATAGGAAGCCTGCACACTTTGTCTTTTCATATTTGCAGAGAGTGATAAAGCCAAAAGAGATGGGTGACACACAATAGAAGGAAGCTGGGTCACTGAATGACTGGGTACAGCTGAGTTTCCCTACTGACGACACTGGACTGTGAAATGAGGGAGAAAAATCTTATATTGTATTAAGCCATTGTTGATTGAATTATTGCCTCAGTGCTTCCATACATTTTTGCCAAGGCCCCTTGTACTTCCTGGCCTCTTGGCTTTGGGTTTGACCATGTGACTTGCTTTGGCCAATAGCATGTGAGTGTGAGTGACAGTGTGCTTAGGCCTTAAGACATCACTGTACTTCTTTTACTGCACTCATATGTCTCTGCCATCCCAAGGAGCCCAGTCTAGGTCAGCCAAACTCCAAATGACCTAAAAATCTGTGCTTCATAATGAATGTTATTATTTTTTTTCAAATATATATATTTTTTATTTCAGAGAGAAATAAAACATCAATGATGAGAGAGAATCATTGATTGGCTGCCTTCTGCACACCCCACACTGGGGATGGAGTCTGAAACCCAGGAATATGCTCTGACTGGGGATCAAACCTCAACCTCTAGGTTTATAGGTCAACGCTCAACCACTGAGCCACACTGGCTGGGCATAATGAATGTTATTTTAACCCAATAAACTATTGGGTGACTTACTAAATAGCAATGGCTAACTAATATAAGTACTGAGATTTTAATTTGTTTATTACAGCAGTCAGACTAAAACAGGGTCTGGGAGAGTGAGTGAGGGAGCTGGGAGAATGGAACACTGTGGGGAGTTGGAATCTATTATTCTAGTGGTGTAGCAGTTCCTGGTGACAGCAAGGTTCCAGGTGTAAAACTGAATGGAGAAGGTCACTGGAGAAGAGCAGATCAAAGATAATGACAGAACTTTAGTTGGAATGGAAGATTACATGCCTGAGCCACCACTGAATAGAGGAACTGGTCTTGAGATTGGCAAGCTAATCAGATAACTTTGGAAAGAAAATTTAAAATGACCCTGTGAATAGTAAGTAAGAGTGGGAGACCTCCTACTAATTCCTCTTGTATGGTAACAAGGGAAAGGTGAAGTAGCAATTGGGAGGTGAGATCTTTCCTTGGAAGGATAAGTTGTCTTTGATCTCAGCTATCTGATTTAGCCCCCAGAAGAGAAGAAAGACAGTGGGGATGGGAAGGCTCTATTAAACCATAGGTGTTGTGAGACTATATTAAAGCTGCTGAATGAATCAAATAACAACGGCACTGGCTAGGTACCTCAACAAGGCCCAAATTAAATGCAAGTGAAAAAGTGTTTTCCGCTAGCACATTTTTTTGATAATTGCCTTTGTACCAATTGGCTCATTTCATTGTTTCATACATTTTATAGGGATGAGAAATAGCATGAGAGTATTCTGCATGTCCTTTGTAGAATTTAAATTTGCTGATAACAAGATAATCCTAAGATAAATGGGCCTTTTGTTTGAGTGCTCCTACAAAGAATCTGGAAGTGCTATAAACTTACTTTTTCCTGCAGCTTTAAAGACATCTAAAGATATAAAATTCATTTTCCAGCAAAGTTGCCCAAGGCTTCCTGTCCTCATTACAGATGATACATTTCTAATTCCAAGTAATCTACATGGTATGGTAGGCAGAATATGTTCCCCAAAGAGATCCCACAGAGATCTGCCTTCATCCCTGGAACCTGTGAGTATATTAACTTACACAGCAAAGGGAAATTAAATTTGCAGATGGAATTTAGTTTGTTAATTAAATTTTGAGATGGAGAGATTATTGTGAGTTGTGTGAGACAGTGTGAGAAAGACTCCAGCTTTGAAGATAGATGAGGGCCACAAGCCAAGGAATGTGATCAGCCTCTAGAAGCTGGAAAAGGCAAGAAAATATGTACTCCCCTACAGCCTCTAAGGAACAAACCCTGGGCCACCTTGATTTTAGCACCATGAGACTCTATTTTACGTCTGACCTACAAAACTGTAGGATAAAATATGTAATTTTAAGCCACTACTTGTGGTAATTTGGTACACCAGCAATAGGAAACTGAAGTACATGGCATTTCTCAATTCTGTGAGCCATTCCAGGATCCTTCTAACAAATCCTTTTTACTTAAGCTAGTTTGAGTTGGGATTCCTCTCCTGCAATTCAGTTTACAAAGATGACTCATTATAACATAGTACTTCTCATTAGGAAGAAAAAACAGATCTCCAGAAATAAAACACATATGTAAACCTTAAAGATGTCATGACAAAAGATTACTCTTGCATGATGATTAAACAGAAAAAATAGGAGGGATTTGAAGGAATATAACAAATTAGCATTTGAGGGGTAAGTTTATTTATTTTACTAAATTGAAATGTAGATTAAAGAGCCGCATGTTATAATTTCTCTCTGATTTTCTCTTTGACTCATGAGTTATTTAGAAGTGTGTTGATTGGTTCCCAAATATTTGGATATTTTTTCAATTATCTTTTTGTTGTTAACTACTAATTTAATTTTATTATGGTAATAGAACATACCTGGTATTGAATCTTTTAAAATATATTGAGACTTGTTTTATGGCCTAGAATATTGTCTATTTTGATAAATGTTTTAGTATGTCCTTAGGATAGGATGTGTATTCTGCTTTGGTTGAGTAGTGTTAGTGTCCTGACTCAGAATCAAATTGGTGAACTCCTGGTTCTGAGCACAGTCTGGGCTGCGCTGGACTTTTTTGGTGTTCCTTTAAATATTTTCGAGCTTTGTTTGGGTACACAGTTAAATAGCTAACTTGGTTCATTAGAAGCTTGTTTTTGAACTTTGTCAAAGCAGCCTTTAATTTAAGGTTCAATGATCTTATTATAATATACAGCGTTTTGAGTACTTTAACTGATGACCTGATTATGTGGTTTCTTCAGTTTAGTTTTCTAGAATATATCATTATTAGTCCTGTGTGAGCTCCAGCAATAATTTTTTTGGTGGTTCTTTCTCCAGTAGCAGTACGCAGTTGAATACTTAAGGGGAACCCTCTTCATATATTGAGATCTCTCTCTCTCTCTCTTTCTCCTCCCTCCCCCCAACTCCACTGCCCAAAATTAATCTCTCTAGTACTCTACTCTCCAAATTCTACCCACTGAATTTTCTCAAATTTTCAACTCTGTCTTCTCAACTCAGGGAGACCTCAGGGCTCTACCACAAGGAGACCTCTGGGTACTACTGCCAGGAAATTCTCTCCAGGCAGCCGAGGAGCTTATCTCTTTTGTTTCCCTTCGAGGATCACAGTCCTATGCTGCCTGTAGTCCAGTGTCTGAAACTGCTGTTTCAGAGATTTTCTCCAGTCTTATAGTTTTTTTAAAGGAAGGCAGCAAATTTAGTTCCTGTTACTCTATCATGCAGAAAGCAGAAGTCCCAGGAACCATATTTCAATAACAGATGTGCTATTTTCCCCCTAGCAAGTTAGTTAACCTCTCGACTTCACTTCCTCAAATAAGAAGACTTTTTTGTTTGTTTGTTTGTTTGTTAATCCTCAAGTGAGGATATTTCTTCCATTTATTTTTAGAGAAAGTGGAAGAGAGAGAGGGACGGAGGAAGGGGGGTGTGGAGAGAGAGAGTGGGGGAGGGAAAGAAAGAAAGAGAGAAGGAAACATTCTGGGATTCGACCTGTAACTCAGGTATGTGCCTTGACTAGAAATTGAACCCATGACTCCTAAGTCCACAGGCAGACTCTGTAACCACTGAGTGATGATGATGATAATGATGGTAATGATGAAGATTTGACAATAGCCCTTAAGTAAATATGCTTACATTATTATATGAAGAGAAAAATAGTCTCTTCTAGGAAAATCAATGGTCATTACTTTGACATGTAAGATATTACATATTATATCCATTTCCTACAGAAATCATAGTCTGTAAAATGCTTTAACCTCTCAAAGTTAAAATGCTTAACTCTGCAGATGCATTTTGTAAATGTATATGTATAGCAGGAAGCCAACAAGTTCCTGGAAGACAATAGGATGTCAGCCCAGTTTTATAAAACATATGTATTGTCATAGTCATCATATTCTTTACCAGACCACGGGGAAGCAAGAGACATGAGCCATATATTTGACTTAAGGTATTTCTGCAACTCTAAGATGCACCAGCAGCATTTGGGGGAAACAAAAAATGCAGTGTATCAAATGTTCACACCAATGGTAAGCTATGTTTTTAAAAAATATATTTTTATTGATTTCAGAGAGGAAGGGAGAGGGAAAGATAGAAACATCAATGATGAGAGAAAATCATTGATTGGCTGCCTCCTGCACGCCCTCTACTGGAGATCGAGCCTACAACCCAAGCATGTGTCCTTGACTGGAATAGAACCTGAGACCCTTCAGTTCACAGGTTGAGGCTCTATCCACTGAGCCAAACCAGCTGGGTGATAAGCTATGTTTTATTTTCAGAACTTTAAAATGCGAACAAAAAAGCTGTATTCTAGATGGAAGGAGTATTGTGTTTCTGTTTAGGTCCTCTATAGCACATTCCTCTATAACCTGAAGAAAAACCAATTTCAATAATATTGTTGCTAGATACATGCACAATAGTTTTTCAAATAGAAAAAGTAGAATCGGTATATTTATAACTAGGCATAAGGTTAACTGAATAGTCTTTTTTCCAGACTCAAACCATGGAATATAAAGAATTTGGAGAGAATATGATTAATAGAGATCAACTACTCTAGGCCTCAGTTTTATCATCTGTGATATGGGTAAAGTAGCACCCTCATAAGATTGCTGTAAAGATTAAATGAGATAATACATTAAAGTGCTTAACATAATGCTTAGAACATAATATTGTCTACTGCTCTACAGAAATTCAGAAGGAACTTCAAAGAAAAGACTGAGGGCCCAGCAGTGTTGCTCAGTGGTTGAGCAATGACCTATGAACCAGGAGGACACAGGTTAAATTCCCAGTCAGTGCACATGCCTGGGCTGTGGGCTCCATCTCCATTAGGGGGCATGCAGGAGGCAGTCGATCAATGATTCTTTCTCATTGATGTGTCTATCTCTCCCGCACCCTTACTTTCCGAAATCAATAAAAACATTAAAAAAAACAACCCTGAGGAATTACTTATTTCTGGTATTATTTAATGCAATTCAACAAATATTTAACAGCCATCTGCTTTATGCTAAGAATTGGGCTGAGAGCTGCTATAAGAGGAAATAAAGAAGAATGCTGTGATTTTCTTATCTTAGGAAGAGAGAGTAGATGAGAAATATTGGGTATGTTATATTTTATTAACTAATTTTATTTTTAAATATTGAGTATGCTATACTTAAATTATAAAATATATTAAACTTCAAATATTTTATATTGCTCTAAGTATACATACTTAATTGAATGTATACTATTTTATATACATGACAAATAATTTTGTATTTTCCAGTAAAGCTAATCAAAGAATGTTTTATTTTTAAGTATCACTAACCCTTGCCTCCCAATAAAATAAAAATAAATGAGCTAACTGGAATAGAGCCCTCACCTCTAATTAGGAGTATATAAATAAAAAAGCTGTCTCTTCTGAAATATCAAACTTGGACATGCAGGTCCTTGCTCCTGACAGCAAGGATAAATAGCCTTGTAGAACACCTTGAGATGAGCTGATATCCTAGGTTTGTATGATAGACAAGAGGGCCTCCTGTGATCCTGGCCTTGGGATGACTCAGTCCCAGTCAAAATCTGATTGCATCCTTAGGAGAGAGCGTAAGCAAGAACTTCCTGCCCAAGCCCTTTTCAAATTCCTGACCCATAGAAATCATGAGAAAAAATGTGTGATTATTGTTTTAAGACACTATATTTTAGAATAGTTTATGACTGACACAGGATGTATTGAAGGATGTTAAATCATTGGAGGATATTAAGCAGAGAAGTAAATGGTCAGACTGCATTTTAGGAGTAATTCCACCCGTGGTGTGGAAATTGGATAAATGTGGTGGAAGCTGGGAACTAAAGGCAGGACAGTAATTAGGAAGCTATCACACTATCCTGGTACGATGTGGTATGGAGCAAACTGAGTGGCAATCAAACTGGAGGTAAATGAAATAAACCAATCCTATATAATAAAGAGTTAATATGCAAATTGACCATCACTCCAACACACAAGATGGCCGCTCCCCATATGGTCAAAGATGACTGACTCCATGTGGACAAAAGATGGCTGCCACAAGATGGCCGGCAGGTGAGGGCAGTTGTGGGTGATCAGGCAAGCAGAGGAGGGCAGTTGGGAGGGACCAGGCCTGAAAGGGAGGGCATTTGGAGGTGATTACGCTCGCAGGGGAGGGTAGTTAGAGGTGACTGGGCAGGCAGAGGGGGGCAGTTGGGGGTGACCAGGCCTGCAGGGGAGGGCAGTTGGGAGCAACCAGCCCAGGAATTGAAGGCAGTTAGGGGTGACCAGGCCTGTAGGGAGGGTAGTTGGGGGAAACCAGGCCAACAGGGGAGGGCAATTAGGGGCGACAAGGCTGGCAAGGGAGGGAAATTAGGAGTGACTGAGCCAGCAGGGGATGGAAGTTGGGGGTGATCAGGTCAGCAGGGGAGGGCAGTTGGGGGCAATAGGTTCAGCAGGGGAGCAGTTAGGCATCAATCAGTCTGGCAGGGGAGCGGTTAGGGGGTGATCAGGCTGGCAGGCAGAAGTGGTTAGGGACAATCAGGCAGGCAGGCAGGCAGGCAAGCAGGTGGGAGCCAGCAGTCCTGGATTGTGAGAGGGGTGTCCCAGACTGGAGAGGGTGCGGGCTGGGCTGAGGGACATACCCCAACCCTGAATTTCATGGTACATGAATTTCATGTACCAAGCCTTTAGTAAGTGTATAAAAGATAAGCACTACCTCCATTAAGGGACTAGATTGGCTGTGGCAGGAAAAGTAGAGACTAAAATATTTTCTATGTTCTTTCTTTTTTCCCCTTTCTTTCTAGAACCATGCTGTATGAAGAGGTTTCCCAGCTTTGACCACTTGCTACAAAAGATTCAGTCCAATTCCCATCCCACTTGTCCATCACAGCTCAGATATCTCCATTTGAAGGTCTCACTCCTATTCAAGATAAACTTATTTACCTAGTTGGACTTCATGGAGTTATAATATGTATGAGCTATACCTACCTTTCCATAATTTGTAGGTGGGTGTTTTATTAAAATAAATGCTTTTAAAAATATTTTGTTCTTCAAGATTTTTTTCATACCAGCCCCTTTCTATTGATTTATTTAAAGAAAAACTAAAAATTTAGTTTGCATTTTAAATGTTCTTTTAAACCAGCAGTTCTCAACCTGTGGGTTGTGACCCCTTTGGGGGTCGAACGACCCTTTCACAGGGGTCGCCTAAGACTATCGGAAAATGCAGATATTTACATCACGATGCATAACAGTGGCAAAATTTCATGGTTGGGTGTCACCATCACATAGGAACTGTATGCCAGGGTCTTGGCCTTAGGAAAGTTGAGAACCACTGTTTTAACTATCTAAACAATATTTTTTCCATTTTTTAATTTTATTAAACTTTATTGAGGTGACTTGGTCAACATGAACATATAGTAAACAATATTTTTAAAGACATTGGTTACATAATCTGATTTTAAAGAACCAATTTACTTAAACTAAATAAAAACCGAAACATATACCCATTAAGAAGTTAGACAAGCCAAAACCAGTTTGGCTCAGTGGATAGAGCGTCAGCCTGCGGACTGAAAGGTCCCAGGTTCGATTCCAGTCAAGGGCATGTACCTTGGTTGCGGCCACATCCCCAGTGGGGGTGTGCAGGAGGCGGCTGATTGATGTCTCTCTTTCATCGATGTTTCTAACTCTCTATCCCTTTTCCATCCTCTCTGTAAAAAAATCAATAAAATATATTAAAAAAAAAAAAGAAGTTAGCCAAGAAAAAACAGTAGCATTAATCTCCTAAGGTTTTCTTAAAAAAAAGTTTTCTTTTTTAATTTGGAGAAATTTCATGGGAATTACTAGTTTTTACCTCAAAAAAATATTATCTGAAATTCGCTAATTTCTTCCATTTTACCTCAGCTCTCCCTTTGGATCCCCATTATGATTTTGACTATAAGCGAGGCTCTCCCTCTTTGTATGGGCAGTGCTTTGAGGGATTTCCCAGACATCTGTGTGGACTTAAGAAATTATAACATTTTCTCATGTAAAAATCCATATATATGAATTGTGTCAAAAATATATAGGGCAACAGGTCACAGTAACATTAATTCCAGGATAGGCTGTGTTGAGTTGAGGGTATTGGGGAAAGCTCTCTCCCAAAGAGCTCTTGTCCTTTGTTTTCTCCCAGAACCTGAGACCCCATTGTGGACAAAAAAGGGGCTACATACTAACCCTGACAAGCTCTGGGGAAGCCTGCACGGTGGGCTTTAGAAACTCAGAGACTGCAAGTGACTGTGGGAGTCATGGCAGGTGGTCATGTCCTAGGCCGGTAGCTTCCTTGACAAATGTCAATATTTACCTTAAGGGTCTACTGTCTTTTTGCATCTAAGATAACATAACTTTGAAATGCTAGAGTTATCTTTGCCAGAACCCAGGGCACAACTGCTGATTCCAGAGCAAAAGAGCATAGAATCCTTCACAGTTATCTTGTTTCCTGCACACTATCTCTATGTGCTATAAATGTTAATTGTTAACTATCCTGTACCCACCAGTGTAAAAGAAATGTGTTTCTCTATTTTGCTTTTTATTCATTCTCAGAGATTTCCCCTCCCTTTGCTTTCTCCTGCCCCCTTAATCTACCACCAACAGATTTCATGTAACCTTTCTTACATCTTCTCCTTTCATTCTAATGTGTAAAATAAGCTGCAAAAGTACCATTCTTGGGAGTATTTTCTCAATCTGTTGATATATATATATTTAATAATAATAGCTACACTTTTATTTTTTAATATACTTTATTGATTTTTTTACAGAGAGGAAGGGAAAGGGATAGAGAGTTAGAAACAGATGAGAGAGAGACATTGATCAGCTGCCTCCTGCACAACCCCCACTGGGGATGTGCCCGAAACCAAGGTACATGCCTTGACCGGAATCGAACCTGAGACCTTTCAGTCTACAGACCAATGCTCTATCCACTGAGCCAAACCAGTTTAGGCTCAATCTGTTGAGATCTTGCTTCCTGGCAGTTGTCATCATTTTGGTTCAAATAAACTTACAAAAATTCTCTATAGTTTGGATGCTTCTTATGTCAATGCAATCCTTAGATCAGTATGATTCTGTCACCAATTCTTTCTACACTAAGCAGTTCTTCGACACCAGCTGGGTGTTTTACAATTTGATCAATTCGGACACTGTGTATTTGGAGTTAGTATCAGATCCCACAGGTAAGGGCTCAGTCCTGTGAGACTACCCCACTTCAGATGCCAATTGCAAGTCCATGTTGTTACCTGTTCTTCTGTCTGGCTATAAGTCAGAGGTTTACATGATCCCCTTCTTGAGTTCAATTAATTTGCTAGGAGGGCTCACAGAATTCAGAAAACTGGTTTACTCACTAGATTACCAGTTTATTACAAAGGATATTTAAAAAGATCTTGAACAAAAGAGCTTCTGTCCTAATGGAGTTTGGGGCCTGGCACAAGTGAAATCACATGATTCTTAATTTTTTTTTTCTGTCTGATTCATTTCACTTAGCACAATATTCTTAATCCACCATGTTTTTTATTTGTTTATTTTATTTTATTTTTTAATAAAGACGATTAAATCCTTTCAGTCTAAACTGTGATATTGAGAAAGGGGATTCGCCAAAACCGGTTTGGCTCTGTGGATAGAGCGTCAGCCTGGGGTCTTGGTTCGATTCCTGTCGGGGGCAGGTGCCTTGGTTGCAGGCACATCCCCAGTGGGGTGTGTGCAGGAGGCAGCTTATCGATGTCTCTCTCTCATCAATGTTTCTAACTCTCTATCTCTCTCTCTCTTCCTTCCTCTGTGTAAAAAGTCAATAAAATGTATAAAAAAAGAAAAAGAGAGAGAAAGGGGATTCTCCTGACAAAGGAGTGACCCAAGGTCATATTGATCACTTTGAATTAAAGTTACTTAAGAAATTGCCCATGCAAGAAGAAACCCTCACCTCTCTGTCCCCTAACCAGGAGATGAATCCCCCATGTGACAGGCACCTCCCTGCTTCTGAGGGCTCAGAGACACCTTATCACTAGAGTTAAAAGAAACTAGAGTACAAAGCTTATAAAGTAAACCTTATAATGCCTTTGCTAATTTACTCATAAGCCCAAAATTTGTTTAAATTTTTTACTAAAATGGAAGGATTCTGTTTCAAGGAGTCTAATGAGACTGTTTTTGTCCTGTCAATTTCTCAAACGTTTATTGTTTCATTGTCTAAAACATGTAAAGAGGTAGCTAGTTTGATTATTTATTTAAGCTTCATTTTATGATCTGAGCATCATATTGTGATTCCCCTATGCACATACATTAAACACATATATAAAGAGGCCAGGTGCATGAAATTTGTGCATGGGGTGGGGGAGCTTGTACCTCAGACTGGCCTGAACTCTCTCACAATCTGGGATTACAGGCAGGTAACTGCTTACCTGCCTGCCTAACTGACCACACCTAACCTCCTCTGCCTGCCTGTCTGATCACCCCCAACTGCCCTCCTCGGCTGGCCTAATCACTCCCAACTGCCCTCCCCTACCGGCCTGATGGCCCCTTAACTGCTTGCTCCCCTGCTGGCCTGATCACCCAACCGTCTCTGCCTTGGCCCCCGCCACTGTGGCTTTGTTCAGAAGGAAGTTGGACATCTGGAAGATGTCCAGTCAACCCAGTCTAATTAGCATATTACCCTTTTATTAGTATAGATTAGTTCTTCTCCTATTAATCTAGGCTTGTGTCAATTTTAGCATGTTATTATTAGTCCAGCAATAAGAAGTAAAGAAGGGGGAGAATCCAAGATGTCGGCATAGGTAAACACCTACACTGCTGCCTCGCACAACAATTTCAAAACTACAACTAAAAGACAGAACGGACAGCATTCAGCACCACAGGAAAGCTGGCTGGGTGGAAATTCTACAACTAGAAGGAAAGAGAGGGGCTCACAGAGACCAAGAAGAGCTGAAAAAAGCTGAGGTACGGAGATGCGCGTGCTTGAAGAGAGTGGGTGCCGGAGTACCTGGCTGGCTTTCTCTGGCGGGAGGGAGACAGAGACTCCCAATTGCATTGAACCCCTTATCCTACGGCACTGAAGCCCAGGTTCAGGAAAGACTCATATGGGGGGAGTTTGGACTGTGAAAAGGGAAAAGTGCACAGAAATTTAGAGGAGTCACAAAAGGGCAGAAGTCTGGTGGCGTGCATGGCACTGCGTGCAGAAGACCGACTGCTGATTGTGCCGCTGGCTTTCACGAGTGGGCGGGAGACAAAACCTCCCAACTGCGCTACTTCTAACTCCACTAAACCCCAGTTTTGGGCGAAACTCTGGAGACCCAGACTCATATGGTCCCGGAGCCCAGGGGAGCTGGAAAAGCATCAGTCTAGAGGCACTGTGTGCGTGCACAGGGACCGCTCTAGTGATTACCCAAAGTCATGTGAGGCTCAGGGGCCGTGCAGGGCAGAGCCAACTGGAAAGCAAGGCAGGCCCTTAAGCCCTGAGACTCCACCCATCCCAAGCTCAACAGAGAGGCTTTTGCAACTTTGCAAGTCTGGTATGATAAGGCTGAATCTAACACAGTTCTCCCGGCATAGTGAAAATACTGAGACAAGGGAAGAGATCACAAACAAAAGAAATGGAGAAAAACAAATGACTGGATATAGAGTTTAAAACCACCCTTATAAGGCTTTTTAAGAATATCCTAGAAAAGTTGGATAAAGTTAGCGAGACCCAAGAGGAGATGAAAAAGAACCAACTGGAGATGAAAAAGAACCAACTAGAGATGGAAAAGGACCAACTAGAAATTAAACATACACTGAC
Source organism: Lasiurus borealis (assembly GCA_004026805.1). Taxonomy (NCBI): domain Eukaryota; kingdom Metazoa; phylum Chordata; class Mammalia; order Chiroptera; family Vespertilionidae; genus Lasiurus; species Lasiurus borealis. Next base: position 32,810 of record PVJN01014999.1, on the reverse strand, counting down.
TGAAAAATAAAAAATAGTATACAGAGACCTAACAGCAGACTAGAAGAGGGCAAGAATCAAATAAAAAATTTGAAATATAAAGAAGCAGAAAACACTCAACTGGAAAAGCAAGAAGAGAGAAGAATCCAAAAATGTGAAGATAATGTAAGGAGCCTCTGGGACAGTTTCAAGCGTATCAACATCAGAATTGTGAGGTGCCAGAGGAAGAGAGAGAGCAAGATACTGAAAGCCTACTTAAAGAAATAATGACTGAAAACTTCCCACATCTGGTAAAAGAAATAGACTTACAAGTCCAGGAAGCACACAGAACCCCATATAAAAAGAATCCAAAGAGGACTACACCAAGACACATCATCATTAAAATCCCAAGAGCAAAAGACAAAGGGAGAATATTAAAAGCAGCAAGAGACAAACAGTTCATTATCTACAAGGGAGCACCCATACAAGTGTCAGCTGATTTCTCAACAGAAACAATGCAGGCCAGATGGAAGTGGCAAGAAATATTCAACGTGATGAATAAATAGCAAGGACCTACAACCAAGAATACTCTATCCAGCAAAGCTATCATTCAGAATTGAAGGCCAGATAAAGAGCTTCACAGATAGAAAAAGCTAAAGGAGTTCATCAACTCCAAACCAGTATTATATGAAATGCTGAAAAGTACTATTTTAGAAGAGGAAGAAGAAAAAGGTAAAAGACAAAAAATTATGAACAACAAATACATATCTATCAACAAGTGAATCTAAAAATTAAGTGAATCAAAAATTTGATCATCAGAATAAACTGGTGAATATAATAGAATCAGGAGCACAGAAAGGGAGTGGACTGATAATTCTCAGGGGGAAAGGGGTGAGGGGTGTACAGGAAGAGACTGGACAAAAATCATACACCTAAGGATGAGGTCAACGGGAGGGAGGTAAGGGTACAGGGAAGGGTGGGAGCTGGGTGGAGGGGAGCTATGGAGGGGAAAAAAGAGAAACAAATGTAATAATCTGAATAATAAAGACTTAATTAAAAAAAAACTTTTGAGTCCTCTGGGAAACAGCTATCTACCTTTTTTTCTGCAAGATAACCAGTAGGGGGCACCCTAGGCTTCATAGGCTGCAGAAAAACGCGTTTGGATTTTCCCCAGAAGCCTTAATCTTTCACCTCCTGCAAGATGCTTTAACCTTATTAAGGGCTTGTCTATTAGATGATTGCAGAATAGTTTTCTTGGTGACAAAAACCAAAATTTCTGAACTCCCAAATAGTCCTGTTAATATTCCACAAAATAACCCAATGTTCTTGCACCAGTGTTTGCAAACTATTCAACTTGTTTCTTTGAATTAGTCATTTAATGATTCAGAATTCTGGCAAGTAAGACACGCCGAATGATCAGGATTTCTTAGTCCTGAACACGCTTGCTTGAATTCATATACGGGGTGGGTAAAAGTAGGTTTATAGTTGTGAGTATGTGAAACACAGAGTTTATTCTTGTATTATTATTTATTAATTATTGTACTATTTGTATTACAAGTGTAAACCTACCTTTTCCATCCCTGTACATTGCCTGAACCAAACGTGATGAAGATCTATTTGTAATCATCTTTTAATTAATCTGAAAACACTGACATGTTCTGAGGAGCTTGACAGGAGAGCCAGGCATGTTCTTTTTCACTGTTGATAAACAATGTACAAAACAGAAGTCTAAATGTCCTCATAGACATGCAGGCCTAGCTAGAACTTCAAACCAGAAACAATCTGAAGTGTGCTTTAGATGCAACCAAGCTCCTCTAGGAGTGGGAGGAAAACTGACATTTGCCAAAGACCTAGCATAAATCAGGCACTTGCAAGGTGTTTCGTACACATGATGTCATCTCATGCTCCTATTATGTCTACATTACAGCAGAAAACTAAAGTTCCTCAAAGACATCCAACTAGCTAGGGGCATGGTAGAAGCAGACAGATATTTCTGGTTTTGTGCGCTCTTTTTAGGAGAGCTATTCTGATCTGTGTTCTGTCACCCTGTGACGATTTTCCCTGGTGCTCCCTGGGACTACACGCCACAGTGAGGGTCATGTTCAGTGATTCCTGATTGTCTGTATTCCGGAATTTGACTGTTGCTTGCCATGTGCCATCTGTTGTTATGAAACTGCCCTGAAGCAGGATAATAAAAGTCTAAAACAAGATTTTTTTTTTTACACAAAAAGGCCTGAATGGTGGGAGAAAGGCGTTTGGCAAGGCAGTGAAGGGAGGCTTTTGTTTGCAATCTGTATACTTCTGTAATGTTTGAATATTTTATGATTAGAACATTCATGTATTACCTTTTCTTTATAGAGAAGGAAAAAAGAAACTTTTCAGAAACATGTGAAAAAAAATAATCTAGAAAGAGCTACAATGCAATATATATTCTATTTTATGATATATTTGTAGTAATTTGAAGATAAAGACCTCTTTTGAGAGAGGACCAAGGTTTTATTATATAGCGATTTTCTTCTTTTTCCCTCACACCCTACACACAGAAACACAAACAAAAGCCTATTATTGTTTCCTCTCATGGAACAACAATGACTAAGTGAATAAATCATCCAGTCCCTAACACTTCATTCCCAGTCATTTGACACCATTTAGGGAATACTATGTTGGAAATGTGCAGCTGTTCACATCTCCTCCAGCACCACTCCCCGAGAGGGTTAGCGGGACCCAGCAACAGGAAAGAAGCAGCCTGCGCCACAGTCTCCAAATGAAACTATGGCTGTTTCACCGAGACTGTCAGATTACTAATATGGGAGGGAAAATATGCTTTCCCCTTTCTTCCTCATAACTCCAGCACAGACTATTTTCATGATAAAATGTAAGGAAATGAGTTGGAGAGTTTTAGAGTAGAATTTGCAAACTAGAGCTTAGGTCCATTCTCGGTCTATAAACAACTCTAAGGTAAGATTTGTAGAAGTAAGATGAAGTGCATGGGGTTCATTTCTTAGACACAAAAAGGGTTTAATAATCTCCCCTTGATGATGCAGGATCTGCTGGGAGGAGTTTACACAGAGAAGCACGGCAGTGGGAACAGTGTTATGACACTTCCCCTCCATTACTCACACTGTCTGAAACCTTATTAAAGCGGGTGCATTGTCAAAGCTCTATTAATTCTAGTTACTCTGGCAACAATTCCTTTGTTAGGTGGTAAGAGCACCTCAAACTTCTTTTTAGTCTTTAGTGGCCTGGACCCTGCTTTTTCTTGTGTGTACCACCTGAGTAATAAGAAATGCTTATATGTTCATCAGTGCTTCCTGTGCGGGACAAATTTTGTGTATACACACACACACACACACACAGCATGTACATAGATGTATATTTCTATATATGTGTTGTGTATATATATGTGTGTAAAACCACATATACACATGTATATATACATATGTGCACATACGCACATGTAATAATATGCATAGTGTGCATGTATTTATAGGTCTTGTCTTTAGAAACTGAGGGCCTATATGATAGATTTTCCTTTGCCTGCCTTTCTGGTTTTTCTCTTTGATTTTTTATAATCACTGCGTTACTGGCTGATAGTCTTATTCTCCATAAACTTCCAAATATAATAATCTGTATAAGATCCATTTAACAAGCTTAATGAGTTTTTTTTTCTGTTGCTCACATGATCTTTTTTTTTGAATTAAATCTTTATTATTCAGATTATTACATTTGTTTCTCTTTTTTCCCCTCCATATCTCCCCTCCACCCGGCTGCCACCCTTCCCTCTATCCTTACCTCCCTCCCGTTGACCTCATCCATAGGTGTATGATTTTTGTCCAGTCTCTTCCTGTACACCCCTCACCCCTTTCCCCCTGAGAATTATCAGTCCACTCCCTTTCTGTATTTGTTGTTCATAATTTTTTGTCTTTTACCTTTTTCTTCTTCCTTTTCTAAAAGAGTACCACAGTAGGGGGTGTGCAGGAGGCAGCTGATTGATGTTTCTCTCTCATGGATGTTTCTAACTCTCTATCCCTCTCCCTTCCTCTCTGTAAAAAAATCAATAAAATATAAAAAAAAAAGATTCTTGAGTAACCTTATAACTATGGTTTTGAACTCTGTATACAGTAGTTTGCTTGTGTCCATTTCTTTTAGTTGTGACATGTTTCTTTGTCTCCGCATTTTGGCTGCTTCCCTGTGTTTGTTTCTATGTATTAGATAGAGCTACTATGACTCCTGGAATTGGTAGAATGGCCTTGTGTATTAGGTGTCTTATAGGGCCAGTGGCTCAGCTTCCCCAATTACTTGACTGGGCACTCTAGGTGCGCTGTTGTGTGGGCTGTGTGCACAGTCTTGTAGTTGAGTCTTGATTGCTGTTGGTGTCTCTGGGAGGAGTTGCCCTCCAGGCCAGTTGGCTATGATGACCAGCTGGGACTTCAGGGGGAGAGCTACTGCACAGGAGGCAAGACCCACCCATGAAGCAAGGCACGCTGGTGCTAGTACCAGGTCTAGGACCTTTGATCATGGGTTTGGAGCATGCTGTCACTAGTTGCAGGTTATTTGAGAAATTTTAGCAAAGTCTGATGCCTGAACCAGGACAGATCATCAAATGGAAAAACTGCTGCAAACAACTTGAGCTGCAAACTGGATGAGGTGGGGTTTCAGGAAATCCCCAGGGCAGAGCAAACAGTGTGCTCCAGGCTGATGGAGACTCAGATATGACTGCCAGTCAGACCTGGACAGGGGAGGTACCAGCACAGGAACAATGACCCTTGCCAGCACTTCTGCCTGGGAGAAAGCTGTCCCTGAGTTTCTTCCCTGGTGCCAGACAGTCAGTTTCTCCTGCTATAGGTCTGGGTCCCCAAGAGCAGCTCTGTGCTGGAACTCAGAGGAAATAAGTCTGAGTATGCTTGTGCACTGGCCCTTTAAAAGGAATTGCAAGCTTGGCTGGTTTGGCTCAGTGGATAGAGTGTCAGGTTGTGGACTGAGGGGTCTCAGGTTCGATTCTGGTCAAGGGCGCATACCCTGGTTTCGGGCTTGATTCTTAGTCGGAGGCAGCCAATCCTTGACTTTTCTCTCATCATTGATGTTTCTCTCTCTCTCTCTCTCTCCCGATCAGCTGTGGTATCGGCCACAAATCTTTATTTAGATATCACTTCTCTTATGTTTATGTTGAGCTTGCAGGCCCAGATGTACACAACATTTCTAAGTATTGGGGAAGAGAGAAAGCAGGGAACTAACATTTATTAACTAGTTGTTTTTGGCCAGTAGTTACATTATACTAATATTTTACCAATGTTCACTCACTTAATTGGTGATAAATACAAAGCAGTAGTTGAGAGGGCTGTCTCTACAAATACAATGAGAGCAAGGCGGAGGTGGGGGAAAGAAGTGGGGAGTAAAATTGGGAAAATGTTAACAATTATTGAGTCTACATGTACTTTGCACTATTCTTGCAACTTTTTAAACATTTTTTGCAATTAAGATAAAGAAATTTCTCAAATAGTTAAAAATATCATACCTTAGCATATGACTGCTAGATATATAAATTTACATACGGAAAAACATATACACAAATGTGTATAACCCCATTATTCATGGTAACTGAAAAAAAAACCAAAAGCCCATCAACAGATGAATACTTAAATAAAAGTGGAATATCCACACAATGGAATAGTATTTGGCGATCAAAGTTCTTATATATGCAACAGCATGGATACATTTTTGAAAGCATTGTGCTAAGTAAAAGAATCCAGTCACAAGCCCTCCATATTTTATGATTCCATTTGTTTAAAATATCCAGAATAGGCAAATCTATAGAAATAGAAAGTAGATTAGTGGCTGCCTAGGATAGGGAGTGCAGGTTAGGTGTGGCATTATTGTTAATGGGCATGGGGTTTCTTTTAGGAAGGAATAAAAATGTTGTAAAATTATATTGTGTTAATGATTTTATAACTGAATATACTAAAAACCACTGCATTGTGCACTTTAAATGGGTGAATTTTATGATGTCAGTTATATCTCAATAAAGCTGTTTTTTAAAAAGAAGCAAAAAGGAATGACAAGTTTGGTCAAGACTATACCATTTCCTTTGTCACATAGCCTTGGGCAAGTTATTTAACCTCTAAACTAAACTAGTTACCAATGCATAAATAGAGGAATAGTAGCACCACTACTAGCCGTGTTTGGGGGATAATCTATGAAATAATTTATGTGAAGTTCCATAGTAAACCCTCAATAAATGTTAGCTCTTATTATTGGTTATCCAAAAATCCTAGAGTTTGGTACTATTCCTGTTTTTCAGATGAGCACTCTGAAGCCCACAAAAGTGAATACTTGCCAAAACCGGTTTGGTTCAGTAGATAGAGTGTCTGTCTGCGGACTGAAAGGTCTCGGGTTCGATTCCGGTCAAGGGCATGTACCTTGGTTGCGGGCACATCCCAAGTAAGAGGTGTGCAGGAGGCAGCAGATTGATGTTTCTCTCTCATCGATGTTTCTAACTCTCTATCCCTCTCCCTTCCTCTCTGTAAAAAAATCAATAAAATATATTTTAAAAAAAGTGAATACTTTGTCCAATATCAGAACCTACTAGAAAGTGGGAGCATACATTCTGATGACACGTGACAGCAAAAGCCAGGCTTTTCCATTATGTACTTTTGCCTGCCAGAATAGATGTATCCTTTTTGGTTTAATATGTACTTAATAGAAGGTACTTTAAGAATCATGTAACTGCATATGAGAAATCAATATGCTAAAAACAGGTATACACATAATTTTTACATAGCTTTTTATACCAAAGTGATATTATTTATTTAAAATTCCTCAAACTTTTCTAGTTTGATCATCGGATATAATGGGAATCAATAAGATCACAATTTGGAGGAACCAAGATGGCAGCATAGGTGAATACCTGTACGTGCTGCCTCTCAGAACCAAATCAAAATGATAACTAAAAGATAGAACAGCTATCATCGAGAACCGTGGGAAAGCTGGCTGAGTAGAAGTTCTACACCTAGAGATAACGAAGAAAGCACATTGAGACTGGAGGAGATGTGGAGGCACAGAATGGGCTGGCACCCGAGTGTGCTGCTTTTTTAATCGGGAGAAAGATACAAGCTCCCACTTGCTCTGAACTCCAGTTCTGGGGGAGACTATAGGAAGCCCAGACACATATGGGGAGAAAATGGACTGTCTGGCATTGGGACAGGAACGGGAGGGCAGCTTTGTTTCAAATGGAGGTGCTTGTAGCGGTCATTTTTCCTGTGCTGGACCTCTCTGGCGCAGGGCTGACTGGCAACCATTGGTATTTGCTCTGCCCAGGAGATTCCTTGAGACCCCAACCCAACTAATTTATAATTCCACCCAAGCTGTACACACCAGCTTATGCAAAAGGCAGCAGCAGCAGCAGCAGCCTGCCTTGCTACACAGCTGGGCCTCATCTGGGCCCTTCCAAACCCAATACAAAGAGGAGGAATCTGCACAGCTCTCTGTAGCTACTGCTGGGTAGTAGTAGTTCTACCTGGCACTGGCTGACTTTGCACCTCCTTGGAGATCTAAGAGCCACTGTACCCAGTAGTCAGTGTGAGACCATACCAGGTTACAACTCTTCACATCCATTAGTGACACAGTCCAGAGGCAGACTCAGTGAGCACCAAAGCCCCACTGAAGCAAGTCCTGCCCCATAAGGGTGTCTCCTGAACAGAAGTTCTTCCATTATAGACACAGCTGGTCTTCACAGCCAATTGGCCTGGAAGTCAATTCTTCCCAATGATACCAACAGCAATCAAGGCTTAACTACAATAAGACTGTGCACACAGCCCACAAAGGGGTGCACCAAGAGTGTTCACCTCAAGTGACTGGGGAAGCTGAGCCACTGGGCCCTATAGGTAAGCTACCACACAAGGCCACTTTGTCAACTCAAGGAGATTTGGCAGCTACCCAGTACATAGAAACAAACACAGAGAAGCAGCCAAAATGATGAGACAAAGAAACATATCACAAATGGATGATAGCAAAATACTGGATACAGAGTTCAAAACCACAGTATAAGGTTACTCAAGAACCTTCTAGACACCTCTTAGGAACTTAGTGAGACCTTCAAGGATCTTAGTCAGAATGCAAAAAAAAAAAAAAAAGGAAACAAGAAAAAAGGAAAAGGACCAGTCAGAAATTAAGCATACACTGACTGAAATAAAGATTAATATACAAAGATCCAACAGTAGACTAGAGGATCCCAAGAATCAAGTCAAAGATTTGAAGTACAAGGAAGCAAAAAACACCCAACCAGAAGAAGAAAAAAAAAAAGAATCCAAAAATATGAAGATAGTATAAGGAGCCTCTGGGACAATTTTATAAATTTATTTTTTTAAAATATATTTTATTGATTTTTTACAGAGAGAAAGGGACAGCGATAGAGAGTTAGAAACATCAATGAGAGAAAAACATTGATCAGCTGCCTCCTGCCTGCCCCCCATTGGGGATGTGCCTGCAACCAAGGTATATGCCCTTGACTGGAATCAAACCCGGGACCTTTCAGTCTGCAGGCTGATGCTCTATCTACTGAGCCAAACTGGTTTTGGCTGGGACAATTTTAAATGTACCAACATCAGAATTATGAGGATGTCAGAAGAAAACAGAGGGCAAGATACCAGGAAGGACACAGAACTCCAAACAAAAGGAATCCAAAGAGGACCACATCAGGACACATTATAATTAAAATGCCAAGAGCAGCCGAGGCCGGTTTGGCTCAGTGGATAGAGCGTCGGCCTTCGGACTGAAGGATCCCGGGTTCGATTCTGGTCAAGGGCATGTATCCTGGTTGCAGGCACATCTCCCATAAGGGGTATGCAGGAGGCGGCTGATCGATGTCTCTCTCATCGATGTTTCTGACTCTCTATCCCTCTCCCTTCCTCTCTGTAAAAAACCAATAAATTATAAAAAAAAAAATGCCAAGAGCAAAAGACAAAGAGAGAATTTTATTTTATTTTTAAAATTAAATCTTTATTATTCAGATCATTACATTTGTTTCTCTTTTTTCCTCTCCATAGCTCCCCTCTATCCAGTTCCCACCCTTCCTTCTACCCTTACCTCCCTCCATTTGACCTCATCCATAGGTGTATGATTTTTGTCCAGTCTCTCCCTGTACACCCCTCACCCTTTTCCCCCTGAGAATTCAGTCCACTCCCTTTCTGTGCTCCTGATTCTATTATATTCACCAGTTTATTCTGATCAAATATTTAATTCACTTAATTTTTAGATTCACTTGTTGATAGATATGTATTTGTTGTTCATAATTTTTTATCTTTTACCTTTTCCTTCTTCCTCTTCTAAAATAGTACTTTTCAGCATTTCATATAATACTGGTTTGGAGTTGATGAACTCCTTTAGCTTTTTCTTATCTGTGAAGCTCTTTATCTGGCCTTCAATTCTGAATGATAGCTTTGCTGGATAGAGTATTCTTGGTTGTAGGTTCTTGCTATTCATCACGTTGAATATTTCTTGCCACTCCCATCTGGCCTGCATTGTTTCTGTTGAGAAATCAGTTGACACTTGTATGAGTGCTCCCTTGTAGATAATGAACTGTTTTTCTCTTGCTGCTTTTAATATTCTCTCTTTGTCTTTTGCTCTTGGTATTTTAATTATGATGTGTCTTGGTGTGGTCCTCTTTGAATTCCTTTAATATGGGTTTCTGTGTGCTTCCTGGACTTGTAAGTCTATTTCTTTTACCAGATGTGGGAAGTTTTCAGTCATTATTTGTTTAAATAGGTTTTCAGTATCTTGCTCTCTCTCTTCCTCTGGCACCCCCACAATTCTGATATTGGTATGCTTGAAGCTGTCCCAGAGGCTCCTTACATTATCTTCACATTTTTGGATTCTTCTCTCTTCTCGCTTTTCCAGTTGAGTGTTTTCTGCTTCTTTATATTTCAAATTTTTGACTTGATTCTTGCCTTCCTCTAGTCTGCTGTTAGGTCTCTGTATACTATTTTTTATTTCAGTCAGTGAAAGTTTAATTTCTATTTGGTCCTTTTCTATCTCTAGTTGGTTCTTTTTCATCTGCAGTTGGTTCTTTTTCTTGGGTGTCGCTAACTTTACCCAACTTTTCTAGGATATTCTTGAGAAATCTTGTAAGCTTGGTTTTGAACTCTATATCCAGTTGTTTGTTTTCCTCCTTTTCTTTTGTTTGTGATTCCTTTCCTTGTCTCGGCATTTTCAGTATGTTGGGAGAACTTCTGTGTTGGATTCAACCTTATAATACCAGACTTGCAAAATTGCAAAAGCCTCTCTTTTGAGCTTGGGATGGGTGGAGTCTCAAGGCTTAAGGGACCGCCTTGCCTTCCAGTCGGCCCCGCCCTTCACAGCCCCTGAGTCTCACATGACTGGGTAATCGCTGGAATGGTTCCTGTGGGCGCGAGCTTTCTCTCACAGTCCTCTAGGTTGCTGCCTTTCTGTCTCCCCTGCACTCCAGAACCACATGAGTCTGGATCCCCAGGGTTTCGCCCCAAACCAGAGTTCAGTGTTGTTAGAAGTGATGCAGTTGGGAGGGTCTGTCTCCTGCCCTCTTGTGAAAGTCAGGGGCACAATCAGCAGTCGGTCCTCTGCGCACAGTGCCGTGTGCGCCACTAGACTCCTGATCTTTCGCGACTCCCCTAAATTTCCATGCACTTCTCCCTTTTCACAGTCCAAACTCCCCCTGTATGAGTTTCAGCTGGAGCTGGGGTTCAGTGTCGTAGGATAAGGGGTTCAATGCCAATGAGAGTCTCCGTCTTCCTCTTGCCAGAGAAAGCCAGCCAGGTACTACGGCACCCGCTCTCTTCACATGCGCATCCCCGTACCTCAGCTTTTTGCAGCTCCTCTGAGTCTCTGTGAGCCTCTCTCTTCCCTTCTAGTTGTAGAATTTCCACTCAGCCAGCCTTTCCTGCGGTTTTGGATGATGTCAATGCAGTCTTTTAGTTGTAGTTTTGAAATTGTTGTGTGAGGCAGCAGTGTAGGTGTTTACCTATGCCACCATCTTGGATTCTCTTTCAAAGAGAGAATTTTAAAAGCAGCAAGACAAAAGCAGTTAATTACCAACAAGGAGAGCACCCATAGAGCTGTCAGCTGATTTCTCAACAGAAACTATGCAGGCCAGATGGGGGTGGCAAGAAATATTCAAAGTGATGAATAGCAAGAACCTACAACCAAGATTACTCTACCCATTAAAGTTATCATTTAGGAATTGTAGGTCAGATAAAGACTTCACAGACAAGAAAAAGGTAAAGGAGTTGGAACTGGTTTGGCTCAGTGGATAGAGCGTCAGTCTATGGACTGAAAGGTCCCAGGTTCGATTCTGGTCAAGGACATGTACCTTGGTTGCAGGCACATCTCCAGTTGGGGGTGTGCAGAAGGCAGCTGATTTATGTCTCTCTCTCATGGATGTTTCTAGCTCTCTGTCCCTCTCCCTTCCTCTCTGTAAAAAAAAAAAATCAATAAAATATATTAAAAAAAAAAAAAAAAGGAAAAGGTAAAGGAGTTCAGCACCAAACCAGTATTATATGAAATGCTGAAGGGTATTCTTTAAGAAGAGGAAGAAGACGAAAAAGGTCAAGATAAAAAATTATGAATAGAAAAGTGACAATAAATATATATCTATCAACAAGTGAATCTAAAAATCAAAGGAATAAAAAATCTGATGAGCAGAACAGACTAGTGATTGTAATAGAATCAGGGGAATGAGAGAGCAGATTGACAATTCTTGGGAGGAAGGGGATGCAGGAAGAGATTGGACAAAGAGCTTACATGAGTGGACAGTGGGAGGGCGAGGACCTGGGGTAGGGTGAGAACCTGGTGGAGGGGATCTGTGGGGGAGAAAAGGAGGAACATGTGAACAATAAAGATTAAAAAAAAAAGAAAAAGAAAAGATCACCTTTTGGCTTTGTGAGAAACAAGCACTTTCCCTCTATTCATGTGGTATCTGAATGGCCATAGGCTGTTTTCACAGCCAGGTTAATGGAATTATGTATAACCTAAGTCAGTGATTTTCAACCCTTTTCATCTCATGACATATATATCAATTAATTACTAAAATTCTGCGGCACACCAAAAATTTGCCAATCTGACAATAAAAGGTATAATTTTGATTCATTCACACTGGACAGCTATTGTTGTGTTGGCTGTCATTTTTTAAAAAAACTTGACAACCTAAAAGAAAAGAGGTCAGCCTGGCTGGCATGGCTTAGTGGTTGAGTGTCAACCCTTGAACCAGGAGATTACTGTTTGATTCCTCCTTTCAGCTTGATCCCGAGTAGGGGGCATGCAGGTGGTGGCCCATTGATAATTTTCTTTTGTCATTGATGTTTCTATCTCTTTCTCTCTCCCTGAAATCAATGAAACATTTAAAAAAAGAAAAGAGGTTAGTGCCCCTGACAAAATAGTCAGCTAGTCAGCTATTGCATGTTTTCAAAATTCTTATGGCACACTGATTGAAAAAAATCACTGTTTTAAGTAAGTACAGTGGTACCTCGAGATACGAGTTTAATTCGTTCCGTAACCTTGAGCCATGGGAAACTATGAGACGCTCGAGTCGAGGTAAACTGGTGGGTCGTGTGCAGCCGGCCAATCCACGCAATTACTCCTATCTCAAATGTTGCTCGTATATCAAAGCAAAAATCGCTCGCTTGATGGCTCTTATCTCAAAAATCTTGTATGCTAGGGCACTCGTATCTCAAGGTACCACTGTACAATACTGAACACTTTCCACCTTGTGTTATGGCTATATAGCACGTTTATAATCAGCCAACGCCACTTAGCACAGTTAAGGATGCTAAACATTGAATGTATTCACTAAATTGTTTTTGAATGAATGAATGAACAAATACATGCAAGCCACACAATTCAACAGTCATTGGCTCTTAGGTAGCAATAGATTTTCCTGCAGATGTGTACTTTGTGCTAAGGACCATATGAAAAACAAGACTTATAACTCAAGTGTCAAGGTTCTCTCATCCCAGAATTGAACAAAAAGCCATAATAATCCTATTGATTGAGCTATTTAAACAACTACTTCTTATTCTTCCAAAGTACTGAAAGTTTGCATTTAATCTCCTTTATGTACTTCACTCCCCAAACCATATACACATTCACAGCTAGGATTTTTCTTAAACCTGTAAATTATGCCTGACTAAGATTAACAATCTAGTATATGATGTCTGGTGCTATATAAGCCCTCTACATGGGAAAAGCCTTCCAACTGCCGTGGGAAACAAGCTTGGCTGAATTCTTAAATATAGAAGTCTAGCCTGCCACACCCAACTGGACCAGAGGGAAATTACATGCCTGGCACTCAGTGCTGTGTCTGGCACATACTAAGCATTCAGAAAATGTCTGTTGTATGAATGACTGAAAGTGTCTGCTTTTCTTTGGCTTTTATTCATAATGTCCACATTTTATATTAGAATTCTCATTTTTGTAGGTACATATTTGAGTTCCACTATGTGGGCTAGGGGCAATGCTGTAGATAAGAAAATAAGAGAAATGTTTGAAAATAGTTCAGTTAGAAAAAAAAGGAAAGTGAAGGGATTTAAAAACAACAACAGTTCTTTTACAGTAAAATATTATTTTAGGGTTTGAGCTCTGTGCAGGTCAATCAGTTCTCTCTCTCTTTTCTTGTAGAAGAGAGTGTGTACAAAGTCCCCCACTACTACAAATTATGCAGTCAAGTTTCCCACATTTGGGGAATTGACAGGGATCAACACTTCAGAATGTAATGGATAAGCCCTGAATGGAGAGGGAGAAAGAAATAGAACCATCAATGATGAGAGAGAATCATTGATCGGCTGCCTCCTGCATGCCCTCTATTGGGGATTGAGCCCCCAACCTGGGAATTCTTGGCCAGAATTAAACCTGGGACCCTTCAGTCTGTAGGTTGATGCTCTATTCCACTGAGCCAAATTGGTTAGGGCTTTACTTACTGCTTTTAAGATTCTCTCTTTGTTGGTAACAATTGGCATTTTAATTATGATATGCCTTGGTGTGGGCCTCTTTGGGTTCCTCATGTTTGGGACTCTCTGTGCTTCCTGGTGAAAGAAAGAAGTAAGTCTTTCACCAGGTAAAGGAAGTTTTCTGTCATTATTTTTTCAAACAGGTTTTCAATGTCTTACTCTCTCTCTTCTCCTTTTGGTACCCCCTCACACCAAGCATTTCAAGCTCAAAGGCTAACATGGGCCAAATGAACAAGGTTTAGGTTTATGTGGGCCACAAAAAAACAAAAGCTCTAATTTTTATAGAAACATAGGTTTATTTTGATAGAGACATGCTGAATATAAAGGGCTGAAATAAATTAGCAATTGTTAACATAAAGTAATAGAGAAAGAGAGAGTTAGAAACATCAAAGAGAGAGAAACATCGATCAGCTGCCTCTTGCACGCCCCCTACTGGGGATGTGCCCGCAACCAAGGTACATGCCCTTGACTGGAATTGAACCTGAGACCCTTCAGTCTGCAGACCGATGCTCTATCCACGGAGCCAAACTGATTTTGGCATAATAGAACATTTTAATAAAAATTAATATTTGTTCTTGAACATTAACTTACCAAATAACTGTACAAATTAATAAATGTAACACAAATAAACCTATTTTTCTTGTTCTCCAAAAGTGAAATATTTCCTGTTGTGCACACCAAACAAGATAGTCTAAGACTAATGACATGGCAATCGGCTGCTAAAATATTTGCTGTTAGAGAGAAATGGTGTACCTGCATGTAAGGTGCTTAAGGGAAATGAATGCAACATCATTGTAGTAATTAATCATTAGCGAACCTTATTGTTCATTATTAATAATTATGTATAACAGTATTGTAAAAATTAAGTTATGAAATTTTTATTAAAACATTTCTTACATACCATTATATTGGTTGGGCTTCAAAAATATTCATATTTTTTTTTATGGGCTGCGAGTTTGACATGCTTCTCTTACACTATCTTCATATTTTTGGATTCTTTTTTTTTTTCCTCTTCTGATTGGGTGTTTTTTGCTTTCTTATGTTCCAAATAACTGATTTAATTCTTGGCATCCTCTACTCTAGAGTTAGTTCTTCATTTCAGTTATTGTAAGCTTAATTTTTGACTGGTCCTTTTTCATGTCTCTGATATTCTCAAGTCCCTTGAAACTCTCATAAAGATTGTGGAGGAGAAACTAGATCACCAACTTACAACATACACAAGAATAAACTGAAAATGGATAAAAGAACTAAATGTAAGTCATAAAGCCATAAAAATCTTGGAGGAAACAATAGGCAGCAAAATCTCAGACAACTCTTGTAATGATATGTTTACTAATACATCTAGGGAAAAGAAACTAAAGAGAAAACAAACAAATAGAACTACATCAAAATAAAAAGCTTCTGCACAGCAAGACACCATCAACAAAGTGAAAAGAGAGCCAACTCGCTCATACAATTGTCAGCTGATTTCTCAATAGAAACTTAGCAGGCCCGAAGGGAGTGGCAAGAAATACTGAAAGTGATGAATGTCAAGAACCTACAACCAAGATTACCCTACCCAGCAAAGTTATCATTTACAACTGAAGGTCAGCTAAAGAGCTTTCCAGACAAGAAAAAGTGAAAGGAGTTCATCACCAGCCAAACCAATATTACATGAAATGTTGAAGACTATTCTTTAAGAAGATGATAATAGTGATAATATCTAATAAAAGAGTAATATGCAAATTGACTGTACCTCTGCTATACCCAAAGCCATGTCCACCAGCCACACCCACCTTCCAATCAGAGCGAGTATGCATATTAACTCAACCAAGATGACTATGGCCACAGAGAGAGCAGGAGAGAGGGTTGGGTTGCCCCTGGCAATGGAGGAAGCCAAGCTTTTTGCACATCTTGGCCAGCGCTTAAGGTAACAAAGTTTCAATGGCTGTATGAGCAGAAGGCTTGGCTCTGCTCCAGGCTACAAAGTTTCAATTGTAGAAGATTAATAAATCCCAGATACCAGGGCCTCCACTTGGGTCGCTGGGGGGCATGACTGGCCTACAAATTACCATAGGTCCTTGTCCAGGCTACCCCTGGATCAGGCCTAAATGGGCAGTCAGACATCCCTCAAGGGGTCCCAGATTGGAGAGGGAGCAGGCTGGGCTGAAGGACACCCACCCCATGCACGAATTTTGTGCACTTGGCCTCTAGTAATTATAATAAGTATTGACAATAAAATGACAATAAATACATATTTATCAACAATTGAATCTAAAAATAAAAATAAATGAACAAGAAATCTAATGAACAAAATAAACTGATGAATAAAACTGAACCAGAGACATGGAAACATGGAACAGACTGATGAAACTTAGATCGAAGGGGTGGGAAGAGATTAACCAATGATCTTATTTGCATATATGCATTACCTATGGACACAGACAATAGGATAGTCAAAGCCTGGGACAGGGTGGGAACTCGGTGGTTGGGCAAAAGGGGAAGGAGAAAAGGGGACATCTATAAACTATCAATAATACAGATTTTTTTTTAAAGGGAGAAGCAAGTGCATGGGAGAACATGTTTGCATCAAATAAGGGGCTAATATCCAAAATATATAAGGAACTCATACAACGTAACGAAAGGAAGACAAACAATCCTATTAAAAATGGGTAAAGGACCTAAATAGACACTTCTCCAAAGTGGACATACAAAAGGCCAATAGGCATGTGAAAAAATGCTCAAAGACACTAATCATCTGAGAGATGAGGAATAATAATAAATGAAAATGACAATGAGGTATCACCTCACACCTGTCAAAATGGCTATCATCAATAAATTAACAGTGTAGCCAGTGTGGTTCAATGGTTGAATGTTGATTTATGCACCAGAAGGTCACAGTTCAATTCCTGGTGAGAGCACATGCCTGAGTTGCGAGATCAATCCCCTGTGTGGGGTGTGCAGGAGGCAGCTGATCAATGATTCTCTCTCATCATTGATGTTTCTATCTCCCTCTCCTCCCTTCCTCTCTGAAACCAATAAAACAAAACAAAACAAAACAAAACAAAACACAAATCAACAAGTGACAAGTGCTGGTGAAGATGTGAAGAAAAGGGCACCCTAGCACACTGCTGGTGGGAGTGCAGACTAGGGTAGCCATTGTGGAAAACAATATGGATTTTCCTCAAAAAAATAAAAAATGGAACCCCCATTTGACCTAGTGATCCCACTTCTAGGACTATATCCTAAGAAACCTGAAACTCTAATAAGAAAGACTGTATGTACCCATAGCAGTACAATTTACAATAGCTAAGATCTGGAAACAGCCCAGGTGCCCATCAGCAGATGAGTGGATAAAAACAGCTGTGGTACATTTATACCATGGACTACTATGCAGCAGAAAAAATAAGGATCACTTACCCTTTGAGACAGCATGAAGGGACCTGGAGAGTATTATGCTAACGAAATAATCCAGTCAGAGAAAAACAAGTATCACATGATCTCACTCATATGTAGAATTTTTAAAAATATATATATTTCATTGATCTTTTACAGAGAGGAAGGGAGAGGGATAGAGAGTTAGAAACATCGATGAGAGAGAGATATTGATCAGTTGCCTCCTGCACGCCCCCCACTGGGGATGTGCCTGCAATCAAGGTACGTGCCCTTAACCGGAATCGAACCTGGGACCTTTCAGTCCGCAGACCGACGCTCTATCCACTGAGCCAAACCAGTTTCGGCATATGTAGAATTTAATGAACAAAATAAACTGATGAACAAAATAGACCCAGAGACATAGAATCATGAACAGACTGATGAATTTCATACAGAAAGTGGGGATAAAAGGGTGGGGGAGGAGAGATTATCTGGGGAACTTATATGCATATATGCATAGCCCTTGGACATAGAGAATAGTGTGGCAAAGGCTTGGGAGGAATGGGTGTAGGAAGGAGGGGGTCAATAGGGGGAAAAAAAGAAAACAACTAACAAAGAAGACAGCTGTAATACTTCAACAATAAAGTTAAATTAAAAACAAAATATCCTGGAGCATAATTATAACCATTGTTTTGAACTCTATATCTAGTAGTTTTCTTGCTTCCATTTCATTTAGTTCTTTTTCTGGAGAGTTCTTTTATTTCTGATATGTTTCTGTCTCCACATTTTGGCTGCTTCCCTGTGTTTATTTCTATGTATTAGGTAGAGCTCTTATGTTTCCTGGAATTGGTAGAGGGGCCTTGTGTAGAAGGTTCCTATAGGGGACCAGTGGCTCAGCTTCCCTAGTCACCTGAGTTGGGCACTTTAGATGTGCCCCTGTGTGGGCTGTGTACACTGTCTTGTTGTAGTTGAGCCTTGATTGCTGTTGGTGTCACTGGAAGGAACTGACCCCCTAGACCAAATGGCTGTGTGGACCAGCTGTGAATACAGAGGAAGAACTGCTGTGCAGGAGATACGCCTATGGAGCAGGACTTCCTTCAGTGGTGCTTTGGTGCTCACTGATTCTGCCCCTTGAATATATTGCTCATGGATTGTTGAGTTGTAATCTGGCATGGTCTGAAGCTGTCCACCAGGTGCACTGGCTCTGGGGCCCCCCTGGAGGTGCAAAGGCAGCCATTGCCTGTGCCCTGCCTGGGGTTACTTCCCATCAGGAGATACAAAGTGATCTGCAGATGGCTGCTACTTGTGCTGGGTTTGGGAGTGCCTAGGAGAGGCCAAGCTGTGAAGCAAGTACTAGCCTGGAGCCTGTTATTGGGTGGTATGGGGCACGCTAATGCCAGCTACTGCTTGTTTGAGAGATTTTAGGAAAGTCTGAAGCCTGAGCCAAGACAGGCCATTTATATGGAAAAGCTGATGCAAACAGCTTGGGTGGGGCTGCAAATTGGATGGGGCAGGGTTTTAGAGAATCACTAGGGGGTGGAGAACAGTGTGAGTCAGATTGATGGAGACTCAAATATGGTGCTTGTTAGTCAGTCAGCTCTGTGATGGGGAAGGTCTCAGCATAGAAACAATGACTCCTGCAAGCAACCCTATCTAGGACAAGGAGGCTGCTGGAGACCCAGGTAGTCAGTCCTTCCAGTCCTCAGAACAACGCTCTATCCACTGAGCCAAACCGGTTTCATCAAGGTATCATGGTTTTGATATGTAACATGTATATTATTAATATTAAAACAGTATTCTGAGAAGTGATTCATAGGCTTTACCAGACTGCCAAAGGGATTCATGGCACAAGAAACTCCTGTAGAAACTCAGGACAGAGCTCCCACAGTAAAGTCTCTTCTTTGGCCCTAGTCTTCGTCCTACGAGATATTTAAAAATCTTTATTGTTGAGAGTATTACAGATGTTCTCCCCTTTTCCCCCATTGCCCCTCTCCATCTGGTTCCTACCCCACCCCAGTCCTTCATCCTCCTCCTAAATGATTTAAGGGAACTGGTGTTTCAAAAGCCCTTTTTGTCTTGACGTTAAGGAGATATACTCAGTGAAGAAAGAACCTCATGTCAAGAATAATTCTATATTTGGAGGGAAAAACATTCATTTTCTCTAAGTTCTATTTAAAACTGTCTTCTAAGAAATCTTTTCCTTTGATCCTTCAGTTTTCCTGCATCCCCATAGTGCTTTTTCAGTTGCTTGTCACTGAATATTTATTAGTTCACAGGTCTATTTTGTCTCACCAAGTGGATTATAAAAGTGCCCTTGAGAAACTTATTTCTCAGGATGGCCAGAATAGTGTTCTACAAATAGACATTCAATAAATGCTTCCTGATGAGTGTAGGATTTTTCAGAAAAGTAAATTTATTTACCATAAAAGCAACATTAAAAATTAATAAGGTTAAGTAATTTTTTTTACAAGGTGGTGAAAAAAGAGGACTCTGATTCTGGATAGTACTTGTGAAAGGAATTAAGACACATTTATAAATAGCTTTTATTTACTAGTAGGAATTAAAAATATTTTTAAATAGAAAGTGATCTTTCAGATGACCTAAAAATTCTAATTTCTATCACCGCAGAATGGCTAGGCTTTCTCTAGTGAGCAGATTATGTGATGAAAAACATTGCTAAATTCCTCCTAAAATATTTGATCCAGGAATTTAGCTATGGCTTATATGTGGACAGACAAGATTTTTACAATAAAAGCTCACACAGAATAGTGGAATATACAACTGTGATTTTGTAAACTATAGGATATTCCATTTCAAAGATGCTACAGCTATGGTAGTTTTTAAATGTTTTTACATATTGAAACCAGTTATATGAAAATTATGGCAAATCAGGCTTATAAATCTAAATTCAAATAGCAGACCTGTGACTTTTTAGTGATTTATTTCATGCTTTTAGAATGTTACTACCTTCATTAAAAATGTGTTTTTTTTCCCCTTTCACATTTTCCTGTTGTCTTTTCTGAGCCAATTTGATGCTGAAGTGACTTTAAATATCAGTAATACTAAAAATATTGCTAACCTTCTATACTAATAAAAGGGTAATATGCTAATTAGGGCAGGCATCTTCCAGACGACCATCTGGACATCCTTCTGGACAAAGCCACAGCAGCTGCCTGAGGCTCAGGCAAGCTGCAGATGGCAGCTGCTGCTGTAAGGGCCAGCTGGAGGACTGAGGCTCAAGCAGCCATGGTGGCCACCAGTGGCAGGAGCAGCGGGGTGATGGGGGTGGTGCCTTCCCCTGATTGGCCAGGTTGCCTCTGGCAGCGGGAGGCCAGACTGCAGCTTAAGCTGGAGGCTGAGATAGCTGCAGTCAGGGGCAATCAGGCTGGCAGGGGGGCAAGGTAGGGGTGATCAGGCCAGCAGGGGGGCAAGGTAGGGGCAATCAGGCTGGCAGGGGACTAGTTAAGGACAATCAGGTCAGCAGGCAGGCAGAGAGGTTAGGGGCGATCAGGCAGGCAGGCAGGAAGGTGGTTAGGAGCCAGCAGTCCCAGATTGTAAGGGGGATGTCCGACTGCAGGTTTAGGCCTGGACCCAAGGGGTCCTAGGTTGGAAAGGGTGCAGGCTAAGTTGAGGGACACCCCCCACCCGTGCATGAATTTCATGCAACAGGCCTATAGTTTGCAAATAATGATTAAAGCTACACCTTTCATTTAATTACAAAATTAATGAAGTCCTATCAATTCTCCTACATTCCTCTCAAATATATTCACTCCAAATGTACTTGCCACTGCCTTAATTCAAGCCTCCCCTCCTAACTGCCTCCAATTTCCTCACCCTACCATGCATTCTCAACATGGTCAGATTTGTGGTTCAGAAAGATCATGACACTCCTCTGCTTAAAACTCTGCTCTCGCTCATCTTGCAAGGTCCTGGGTTTGATTCCGGTCAAGGGCACATGCCTGGGTTGTGGTCTCCATCCTCAGTAGGGGGCATGCAGGAGGCAACTGACCAATGATTTTCTCTCATCATTGATGTTCCTATCTTTCCCTTTCCCTTCCTCTCTGAAAAAGAAAAAAAACACATTAGTTCATGATTTATCTTTCTTCCTTGTTCTTTTCTGTATTTTGCAGAGGTTCCACACTGAACATGGTCCTTGTTAGTTATTTATTATTATTTTTGAAAATATATTTTATTGATTTTCAAGAGGGAGAGGGAGAGAGAGATAGAAATATCAATGATGAGAGAGAATCATTGATCATTTGTTTCCTGCACGCCCCATATGAGGATGGAGCCCACAACTTGGGCATGTGCCCTGACCAGAATCAAGACCTCCTTGTTCATAGGTTAATACTCAACTACTGAGCCATGCTGGCAGGGCCAAACATGTTCCTTTTTAAATAAAAGCACAACTATTTTAATGAGTGACTCAGAGGAATATCAATCATACTAGTGTGGCCCATAATTTTAGGGTTTTGCAATGAGAATGTCATTAAATTTTCTGTTTCATCTATGGCTCATTTTCTAGAATTCTATTTATTTACTTTACATGTTACTAAGAGAAAGTCTGAATGAAATAAAATACCCAGCTCAGAATGAAACTTATTTATTGCAATGGCAATGACATGTCTAGTAATTCCAAACTTTTTCCTATAGCCAGGATAACAAGATATTAATTCAGTCCCCTCATATTTCTTAAGAACTGCTGTACTATAACTATAAAGCATTTTTTTCTTTAGCAGGCAGATAAAACAAAACTAAGATAAGGAGGGAAGTACAGCTAAATCAACTTCATAACAAATATAATTCTAATGCAGCAATTATTCAAAGGGTACATATTCTTCAATATTCAATGGTCTTAAAAACTAGCCCAACTGGTGTGGCTCAGTGGTTGAGCATCAACCTATGAGCAGGAGGTCACAGTTTGATTTCTGGTCAGGGCATACGCTCAGGTTGTAGGCCCAGTGGGGGGCATGCAGGAAGCAGCTGATCAATGATTCTCTCTCATCACAGATGTTTCTCTCTCTCTATCCCTCACACCATTCCTCTCTGAAATCAATAAAAATATATTTTAAAAATAAAAAGAACAATTTTGTTTTACTCTACAAAAAGCAGTTAAGCCTACAAAAAAAACCAGATACATTGTAAAATCTAAATGTATTTCAAATTAGGAAAATGGCTAACACCAGTTTTGTTAACTCCTCATCTTCTTCCCCCTCATATAAGACTTTTTGAAAGGAAAACTATATTTCTATATATTCCTAACACAATTATTAATAAGCAGTAATAAATCGTTGATCCATAGCTACTTTACAAAGAAGGTATAAACCATTTTATTTAACCCTTATGTATAATTCTTTTCCACTTATTTCATGAAGTCTACATCTTTCATATATGTGTGTGTGTGTGTGTAATTTATCCTTACCAGAGGATGTTTTTATTGATTTTAGGGAAAGAAAGGGAGAGAGGAAGGGAGGGAAAGATATAGTGATACTCTAGTCGGTTTTGCTCAGTGGGCAGTGTTGGCCTGTGGACCAAAGGTTTCCAGGTTTGATTCAGTCAAGGGCACATTCCTTGATTGCAAGCTCCTTCCTGGCCTGGGCCCTGATCAGGGATTGTGCAGAATGTGTTTCTCTCACATTGATATTTCTGTCTTTCTCTTTCTCTTCCACTCTCTCTAAAAATAAATGGAAAAAAATATCCTTGGGTGAGGATTAAAAAAAAAAATACAGGGATATGAGAGAGAAACATCGATCAGTTGTCTTTCAGCGCCCCATATGAGGATCAAATACTCAATCTTTTGGTATACAGTCAATGCTCCAAATAGCTGAGTCACCTAACCAGGGCTCATATCTTATTTCTTGTGTGGTATAAAGAAGTTTTATGATTTCTAGATCATAATAAATACTCTGTTGCCATTTTTATAAAACTGTCTAACTATGCTAATATAAGAAGTGCCTTTCTTTTTATCTGGTGATTTAGTTTGCTGCTAATAAAAAAAAAAGTCTCAACCAGCTCACAGGAACACACAGAAAGCTCTGGGCCATATGCCCAGGAATTTTCTGATTCATTCAATAACTATCAACTTCCCTAAGGAAATATTTTAAATTCCACTATTAAAAAAATATATAAAACGAGCCAGGCTGGCGTGGTTGTGGTTGAGCCTCAACCCATGAACCAGGAGATCTTGGTTTGATTCTGGTCAGGGCACATGCCTGGTTGTGGGCTTGATCCCAGTGTGAGATGTGCAGGAGGCAGCCGATCAATGATTCTTTCTCATCATTGATGTTTCTATCTCTTTCTCCCTTTCCCTTCCTCTCTGAAATCAATAAAAATGTTTTAAAAAGTGTATATATAAAAGAAGTTGAGAATAAATGGAAAGTATTTTTATATCTCGATAAAGAATAATCACAACAATTTCTAAGTTAACATGTCTAGGGTGCATGTAAGAAAAATCTAATAGGTTAAAAAGAAGTCAACTGGTATTTTACATTTTTTAAGATTACTTTGCTTATCTTTAATTAAAAAAAGTTGATTAAGAATAAACCTTCTTTCTTTTAATAATAGAAACAAATTCCTTTGTGTGCCTTTAATGATATAGGTACAAAGGCAAATATGACTTGCTTAAATATTAATGACATTTTAGATACCTCACTAAGATACAGTAATAGCTCCTTTATCTACAGCTCAGCTATCTTATACATCCTTATTTATAAAAAAACTAGAGGCTTGGTGCACAAATTCATGCACATTGAAATTAGAATATTTTAATATCATTATTCACCTTTTCTCTATAATAGAAGTGTCAACCAAATTCATGACAATGAGATTGAAAGACACACGTGCAATTGGCGCCAGTGAAGGCTTTCCAGTATATGTATAACATGCATGTCCACGTCAACTTAGCCTTTTATAGATATAGAACAAACTTGCTTAATTACACCTGCTTTCTGATGCAGCTAAATTTTTTCCAGCCCAGTGAAGCACCCCAACTTCTCTTTCAGGTAATTGTCAGCAACACAGCAATAAATATCAACACAAAGCAGATTATTATTGTAAGAAGAACAAAGGGTAAAATATTTGACTGCAGCAGTGTTTGACTATATTCTGTTCAGTGAGAAAACCTGAAGCATTTTCAAGGTCCATCATTTCTTCTTTTTAGTCAGGTCAAATTCCTAAGATTTCTAAATCTCCATTTTCTGGCTAATGAAAAGAAAATAGGATTCCAGGACTTCGTGAGGATCAAATGAGATGAGGAATGGGAAAATGTTTCACAGACATTTGGTTACAGTATAAAGTGTTTCCAACTGAGTATAAAACAAGAAGGCTAGTGGTAGCTAAGGAGAGGAAGCCAGGTGTTGCTACTTGACATCATTACCTGGACAGAGGGAAGGACACTTAGCATTTTAGCCTTTTATATAGATAAAACCAAAATCTAAGAAGTGCACCAAAGTTCTTTACACAAAAGGAATGTTAGATGGGTCACATTCTCAGACATTTTGCTCTCAAGGTAACTTACTCTGAATCTATTCACTTTTTTATACAGAATTCTATCTTTGCTTTCCAAATCCACATGAGATGAAAAGCAACAATTATGAGTCTTAGCCAGTGTGGTTCAGTTTGTTGGGTGTCCTCCTGAGTATCAAAAGGTTGCTGGTTTGATTCTGGATTAGGGGCATGCAGGAGGCAGCTGACTGATGTCTTGCTCTCATATGCATGTTTTCCTAAGAAAACCCCAAAAAACAATAAAAAAGCAATTATGAGAAGCTATTATAGACAAAGCATACCAATAATAGCAAAGTGCATTATCTGAGAATTTAAAAGTATGAAAATCAAAAGGAAAAAGTCATAAAAGGCCAGTTGACTCTTCTAAGGTTACTTAAGAGTAATTTTACCTACTTTAGGTGACTCTCAAATCAGCATGCTACTATATTATATAATTGAAATTAATGACGACCTTGATTCAATATAGTTCCTTCTACTTAAGTATTACATTTTGTTATCAGCCTACCTCTTGATAGGGTGACCACATCTGGTTTGCCTGGGATTGTCGGCTTAAGCCTGTTGTCCTAGCATAATTATTACTAGCTCTTCCCTTTATTCTTCAAAGTGTCTTGGTTTGGACTATAACTTTTAGGGTCATCCTACTGTTTACTACATGCCAGGATTTATTCCAGGTGCTTTCACTTGTCCTCATAATTCTATGAAATGGAGTACAATTATCACCCCTCTTTTAAACATGATTTAATAAGACTGAGAGGTTAAATGACTTCCCTGATATCATTCAATTAGCAGGTGTTAAAGGTCTAAACCTATATGTGAACAACCCAGACATCTGACACCAAAGTTCTAAGACTTAAAACACTGTAATACATAGTATTCTCTCTCCTTAGGAAGATGAGTATTGAACAGGAGGGAAATATGCAAGGTTTTAGAAGGATTAGGAGATACATATTAAAAAAAAGAGGTATTAGCTTTCTGGAAAATGTCTATATAGTCCTATAAATTTACAATACTGAAATGTCTAGAAAAATCTTTTTTAAAAAAATCCTCACTTGAGGACATGCTTTTTATTGATTTTAGAGAGAGGAAAGGGGGAGGGAGAGAGAGGGAGAGAAACACTGATTGGCTAGAGATTGAACCCACAACCTGGGTATGTAACTCTGACCAGGAATTGAGCATGCCACGTTTCGATATATGGGACAACACTCCAACCGAGTCATACTAGCCGGGGCAGAAAATCTTGAAGTGTAAATATAGTTCAAGTTTTTATGAGCATGGGTTTTCTTAGGAAACAAAAATTTCAAAACAATATTTCTCTATTTCCTCTTTTATTTCAAAATTATTTTGGGGAAAAATAGTATCTGATCAGTCACATGTGAACAAGCAAACTACACTAAAAAAACTTAATAGTAACAAACATCAGCCCTAGCTAGTTTGGCTCAATGGATAGAGCATCGGGCTCTTGCCTGAAGGGTCATAGGTTTGATTCCAGCCATGGGCACATGTCTGGGTTGCTGGCTGGATCCCCAGTAGGGGAAATGCAGGGGGCAGCCAATCAATGATTCTCTCTCATCATTGATGATTCTCTCTCTCTCCCTCTCTAAAACCAATAAATTAAAAAAAAAAAGATAAAAAAACAAACAAACATCAACTCAGAGGCTACTTTATTCTTCATTCTGAAAAAGATGTTACAAATCAGCTAATTAATCTTTAAATGGTCATATTAAGTAGGTTACAAAAATAAAGAGGTTCAAAGACTTATAATACTGTACTTATTTAATTTGGTTAATCCTTATTGGAGGATATTTTTCCATTGATGTTTTATTGGAGTGGAAGGGGAGGAGAGACAGAGAAACATTCATCAATTGGTTGTCTCCCACAGGTACCTCAACGTACCTCAACCAGGGTTAGGCATGGAGCCTGCAACAGAAATATGTGCTCTTGACCCAAATTGAACCCAGGACCCTTCAGCCTCAGACCACCACTCTATCCACTGAGCCAAACCGGTTAGGGCTAAAATACTTATTTTTAACGTGTTTTTTTTTTTTAATGTTTTATTGATCTTTTACAGAGAGGGAGAGGGATAGAGTCAGAAACATCGATGAGAAATATAGATTCAGCTACCTCCTGTACATTCCCTACTGGGGATGTGCCCACAACTAAGGTACATGCCCTTGACTAAAATTGAACCTGGGACCATTCAGTCTGCAGGCTACTGCTCTATCCACTGAGCCAAAATGGTCAGGGCTTTAACATGATTTTTAATCTTTCCTTAACTGCAATAATTTTTAAAAAAAATATTTTTATTTTAAAATATATTTTATTGATTTCTCACAGAGAGGAAGAGAGAGGGATAGAAGGCTAGAAACATCGGTAAGAGACACATCGATCGCTGTCTCCTGCATGCCCCCCACTGGGGATGTGCCTGCAACCAAGATACATGCCCCTGACCGGAATCGAACCCAGGACCTCTCAGTCCCAGGCCGAAGCTCTATCCACTGAGCCTAACCAACTTTGGCATTAACTGCACTCATTTAGAATGGATAAATTATTACATCCTCATAACCCTTTCCCGTTTTATAAAAGGCTTTTCCATATTTAATCCTCAGCAACCAGGTATGGTAGACAGTCAAATTCGCTTAGTAGGAAGAAATTGAGGCTCAAAGAGATTAATTTGCCTAAATGCTTTATGACGGGAAAATGAAGTGGAAGGATGACTCCCAATTCTACATGGAAAGAAAGCAATTAGTTCAATGCTTAAGAGTGAAAGCCTTAGACTTTCTACTGGTTGAAATAAAACAGAATATCTATAAATTCATGGTGTCTGAAAAGCAATAATCACTGGAGCCTGCCTGCATTTCTTTAGTAGCTTTAATATCCATTGAAAAATGAATAATCATATTTGTTTTGGATCTCAAAGTATTAAATTTGCAAGCAAAAACAAGACCTATAAAAAGCAGAACCAGATTATTTTCTCAGAGTGAAAATGCAATGAAACGTGTTCCCAACTCCTCTATGATTTACCACTGCTGAGATTATTTCTTAACAAGGAAACACTTTAAAAACAATTTTCTTCCAAAGCTCATTTGCCAGATTCCATAAATTAGTTACTACCAAGGACCTATATCAGAGAAACTCCAAACTAAACAAAAGGCTTTTCTTCCAATCTAAAAAGGTACATTAAATACACGATGCTGACCACGTTACATAATGATGGAAAACAACAGCTGAGATAGCCAGTTTGGGACACATGCCAACTGTTCCCATTTGTCTGACAATATTAAAATTAATTGCTACAACACCGTTTTCAAAGAAAATCATTATCTCTAAATGAGAAAGTATAATCAACTAAAATCCTAAAAAAGACTCAAGATAATGATGCCTCTCTGATTTACAATATTAGTTTTAAAAATTTTAATGTTCTGAAGTATAAGTAAACACATCTCAACAGCTTTATATATTTTCATATATTTTATTTTTTAACACTTATGATTTTGCAAGCTAGCAGTAAAATATTATCCTCAATATTTTACTAATTAGCACCGTATACCTTTTAAAGCTAACTGGAACATTGTTTCATTGTAAATGATTGTAAAATAAAATGATCATATTAAATGCCAAATTAGTCTCAAGTAACATGCGAACCATTAATTTTATATTTTTGGCTTTATGCACAAAGATGTATTTAAAAGAAGAACTTAATAGTAAAATCAGTTCTGTCAATCTAACAAATCAAAGTACGACAGTTAAAGCAATATTTAATCTCTGAAAATATATAATTAAAGAGGCATATATGAAAATTGAGAAATCAGCAAAAAAACAACAAAAGATACTATATAACTTATGTAGAGTTCCCTATTTTTTTTTTTAAAAAAAGAGGAAAAGTCCATGGCAAAAGGATGTTACACATATGGTTTTGTATATGTCAGTATCTTCCTGCTTTACTTAGAGGAGTTCGGCCTTACCAAAAAGCTATCAGAATGTTCAGGGTAACTCATGGGACAGCTGGAAGCCTGAAATAAAATTGCTCGGTGCATAAGATTCCAAGCCATTCATAGAATTTTAGATAAAAGCCCAGATACTTAACTTCTATTTGTTTCCAACTAAAAGTCTTTTGAAAGTATGAAAAAATATCTAATTAATATATTCAAATTACTTCTACACATTAAAAAGGGGGAATTTTTCACTTCCTGTTTGGTGATAAGAGCGTTCTTCAGAGCTATGGGGTTAAGTTCTAAGCCACCACTGACTGCTTACTAGCATGCCTGTTTTGCATACCAGTAGAATCCAGTCCAGTTTTGCCATTTGTGGATAACTATGACAAGATACAAAAGCATGTGTATGCCATAAATAGCTCTGGCTAACAGCAAACTGCTCACACTGAGTAGATCAAATTCTCTATAAGGAGAGCAGTTTGGACCATAGCCAGACCCCACTAATGTTTAAACTGCTACATCAATTATTTTTTTTTTCCAATTTGTAAAACATATTAAGAAATAGTAGCTAAAATAAAAGTCCCTAAATATGAGAAGTATTATTAAACTTGTGGACATTTTACAAATTATTTTTATTATAATCAAATACACAAGAGCTTCCTGCCTCTACTACTTAAAAATGTAAACGTGAATTAAAAAATAACTACCCTAATTTATCCAAAGAACAAATCAGGTATTAGACAGTATTTATGTCAAAGTGCAAAAAAAAAAAAAAATTCTGATTTCCATATTAATATATAAAGAAATAAACTACTGCTTATAAAAGTATCCCTCTATATTTTATATTAGTTGGCTTTAGGATAGTATATCTTTTTAAACCAAGTAAACCCAACAAAACTGGAAAATACCATGCATGAATGTCGTACGAAAAAATTCTTAAATGACCAATGCCGAGATTAATAATAGCTGTTTGCTTCACATAACATTTGCAAAATGTCCAAGGAAAACAAGGCAACGTTCCGTAACATGCCACAATTTTTATTGCAAAGTGGCCATTTTTGTGAGGGTGGGGAGTTTGATCTCAAAAACAACGTTCCATTTAAGGCTCTTTTATACAGAAATTGCCATCATGACTGATAAAATATCTTTAGTGTTGCAAGACTTACATGGTAAACATAAAACTCCTACCTACACTTATTCAGTAGTGTACACTCAATGGAGAACAAAAGGCATTAATAACAACTACTTCTTTTCAGAAGATATGCAGGTAACAGGAATGAACACTGACTTACTAGGATAAGTTGATGACACAGTTAACACAACTTAATTGGCATTCCTTTTGAAGGTGGGAAGTTAAACTCAATACAAAAAAAAGTGCTTTCAATGCATAGTGTTATATCCGTGCTGCCATGTCACAAAAACAGGCTTGCCAAGGCAGGTGAGGTGTATGAATGCTGGAGCCTCACTGAACTGCAATCAAATGCAACTATAAATAATACTGAATAAAGTTTACCATCTGACCAGTGGATAATACTTTCAAGGCATTCAATTGGCTTACCCTTTGCAGTACTCTAAGCTATTCACATTGACAATCACATTCAGTGTAGTGCTTGCTGCAAGGGAGGCATGTAACCAGTTGTTTTGGCTATAATTTCATGGGAAGGCATTCCTTGGGATCTACATCAAAGTAACAGTATTAAACAGTCTAATGGCAATCACTGATAGGCTGCTTACATGAATGATATTTCCTTCATCCATTGTGTTGGAAGGACCCAGTGGGAAGAGGAAAAACAAAAACAAAAACCTAACACTATTCCAATTGACTGAGCTGGAGAAATGGAAGCTCCTTAAGATCCACATGGCACTTGACTGTCATTTTATAAGGGTTTTCCTTCAAGTGAAACTACTACGTTGCCTCCCAATTTCTCTCCAAGTGTTGAACGGTCCTTTATGTCATCCAAGCCATTTACTTGCCACTCATGTTTAATACCTAAAAAAGAAGAAGAAAAAAAAAAAAGACCCCATTATCTTATTATAATTAAGAAAGAGTAATTCCTCTGCACAAAATATTCCATGTCTGTACCTGTAAATTTCTTCTTAATGGCATCTTTAGAGCTAGCATAAATCATCTTGCTTTTTAAAGGTGCACTTTCAGGAGCCCTACAGAAGGAAAAAAAAATGTTGAATACCACTTAAAAGAAAAACAAAGGCAAAACTGACTATGTTAATAACAATCCTTGCATTTTAAAAGTACTTTTTTCTTTTGTTTTTACACACCAGAATATAAATACTAGGTCTTCTTTCTTAGACTCTTTTGTTTCGTATGTGGCATCGTACAAAGCATATCGGCAATCATTCAGAGGTAGCAACTTCACAAAAGATGTGTAGGGGTCCTCTACAGTATCACCAATGTCACCCACCAAGATCTGCTTTGCTTCCTCTACAATTATTTGTCTTTTGTCATCACTTAAACAGAAGAGAACTGCTTTCTTTCTTTTTTTGATCTCTTCTTGTGTAGAAGATTTCCTTACTTTCATATCATTAAAAACTTTGATGACTTCATCATTCACTGTAACTCCAGAAGCCTAAAAATAAAAATAAAAAAGAACAGTAAATCAGAATAAGTACTTTGGTTTAAGCAAAATTACTGTTTGCCTGGAGAGGATTCACTTTAGTCCGGACATCAAAAATTGCACCTTCCCCTGCACGCAGTCCAATCAGATTTGCCTCATTTTAAGCGCCAGTGTTATTATGCATCTAAGGAATCTAGCTCATCCTGCCCCATCCATCCTTTCAAAAGTGGTTTGCTGGTTGAAGTAAGGGGGAGGTCGACGGAAAGGGACAAATACAAGCTGTCCCATCCCTGAAATGTTTCCTCTTTCACTGGGTGATGTCAGAGCTTCGGGAGCAGCAGCAGCAAAAATACCTTCTGTATTGTGTCAACTCTCCGGGCCTTAAAAAAACACTTGGATTTCAGTTAATGCTTCTACTATTTTTTTCTTTAAGGCCATCTAGCCAGAGCCGTTTCCTCATAAGGAAAGAGAATCAAGTGTGAACTCCAAGCCGCCCACAGCTTCGACAGAACCGCCGCCCGGCGCGCAGGCAGGCACCCAGCTAACGGGTCTGGAGCGAAAGCTTTCCGCCCGAGAACGCACCTTAGGACGGCTTTGCCCCCGCCCCAGCCTCCCCGAAACGGTGTGTCAGTACAGGCCACCGGGTCCCACCCAAAGCCTCCGTCCGCCCAGGGCCTCAGAGCACGTACCAATTTTAGATCGCGCGCAGCAAGTCAAACCAGGCAGCGAAGGGCAACCGCGGCGCGTGCGGGGCAGCCCCGCAGCCCGGCCCGCGCCGCCGCCCCCGCCCCCGCCCCCGGCGCAGGCCCCCCGCCGCGCCCGCGCCCCGGCCCTTCCGCCCCCGGGAGCCCGAGGAGCGGCGGGGCCCAGCCTGACGGCGGGAAGGCAGGCCGGCGCAGACCCAGCAGCCGGGCGGAGGGCAGGCGCGCCCACCCGCGAGGCCCGAGTCAGGTTAAAATGGCGGTCTCCCTCCCAGGCCCGCCGGCTCGCCGCGCACGGCCCCGGCCCCGGCCCCGGCCCCGGCCCCCGGGCGCCCGCCTTACCATAGTGCCCGCGGCTGTGGCTGCGCGGCTGGGCTCGGCTGGGCGGCACAGGGAGGAGGAGGAGGAGGAGGAGGAGGAGGGGCGGGGAGCGGCGAGTGCGGGGCACGCCGGGAGCTGCAGCCCTAGAGGCGGCGGCGGCGGCGGCAGGGCTGGGGGGCTGCGGGCGCGGGCGGGCGGCGGGCGGTCACGTGGGCACGCCCCGGCCGGCCCTTCCGCCTCCGCCCCGCCCGCGTCCTCGACCTGACCCCGGCGCGCGCCGGCGGGCCTGCTGCGCGGAGCCGCCGCCTCCCCGGCACCGCCCGTCCGGCGTCCCTGGCGGAGCGCGGCTCCCAGGGGGCGTCTCCGCGCGGCCTCCGCGGGGCGCTGCGCCCGGGTCCGGGGCGGGGGCGGCGGCTGACGCACCACGGCGTCTCCTGTCCACCGGTGGTTTCCCAGGATCGGGGCTGGGTCCCCACCTTTTGAGTCATTTTGGAAAGC